>PVKE010022868.1:0-25186 GCA_004027555.1 Craseonycteris thonglongyai
AAAAGAAAAAAGCTCTAAGAGTATTAATGCTGATGATTATGAATCTAATTTTTGTCTCTATTTTGTTCTAACTTATGTGGATAGAAAGATAACAGAGTAAGAAATTGCTTGAGCTTTTATTGGAATTCAATAATTTCAAAATAATTAAATATAAGCTTTTTCAGCTAAACTCATCTTACAGTTTATTTCAAAAACAATAGCCCTCAATTGTATATGTGCTGTAAAGTTATATTCAATAAAATATTTGGTCAGCACCATCAATTCAGGCATATATCTGAGGTTTGACAGAATTTTTTTCAATGAACTAGTTGATTGACAATGTTTTGGATTCTAGAGTGAGAGATAGAGGCCTGGTGCACATGGAGAACAACAGAAAAGGCAATAGAGAAACAACTAGAACTGTCCTAATTAGAAATCTTCTCAAGGTGCTTTGTGAGGAGACAGTAAAACTGATACCAGAACTCTCCTCTATGTTCTTTACAATTTTATCCTATATCATATCCTTTATAATTTTACCTGTACGCATATAGTTAAAAATTGCAGCATGAATTTCAGGAGAATGCAAGCTCATTCTGCCTGCACAGGTTCTGTAGTCACTTTCATAAAGACCCAAGCTAATAATTAGTCTCTAGGTATTAGACATAAATATAAACCAAGCTAATAAACAGGGGTCAAAAGCTAAGAGCCTGGGACTAAATCAGCCTTACAAATTTATGTTAGAGCAGGCACAGCGTTAATACAAGTTGGAACTGGAATGCCTGCTGGTGGAGCAAGCAGCCTGGACCAATTCATACTTTTTTTTTTTTTTAGCACAGAGCTCAGAGAGGTTTGAGCTGACACATTTGACAACTAGATTACACACAGAGTGTTAGGACCCAGAACTAGTGGGACAATGACTGTGATCTAAAAATTCTTGTGAATAAGCCCATCATAGGAACACTCCAGGGCCCCTTAATTCGTTCATAGTTCAATTTTCTTTTCAAGGCCTGAGGCTGTGGCTGCTGAGTTTGATTTCCTCAAAGCAAGGAGTTGTCAAGTTTGTGGAGGTGGAACGATCTCACCTCTGTCCTTTCTTCCCTTAGCCCAAGGGGCAAAATATTTTGCAGCAGTTGCCTTAAATCAAACCATCTGTGCCCGGTTGAATTTGTCAGCCTTTGGTCAGTGAGAAAGCAGCTGGGAGGCCTTTATTCTCTTTTTCTGCCTCCTACTGAGAGAGGCAGTCCTCTGCAACCCTTAATTACTATTAGCAGTAAAATTCAAACATGGTGATGTTGGCAATATTGATAGTATATGGAGAGTCCTCTGCCCCTGCTCCAAAGAAAAATACAATAATTTGGAACATATTGCAATTAGGCATGCATTTTATTTCACACCTTTCACCTGAGAATCTCAGAGGTTTATAGAAATCAGATGGTTAACTTTTAGTGAATGAGGTATTCTTATTCTTAGAGCCTATAGACCACACATAGAAATCATAAATAAAACTTCAAGATGTAAAAAAGAAAGATATAATAATAAAAAGAAAGGAAATGCATTGTCCTTTCAGAGGCTTTAAATCTGTACAATAGGAGAAAACTTTGCATTTAACAGATAAATACATCAGTGGGACATGGACTATGATAAAGCACGTTTTCCCCCTCAGACATTTTTTTTCACAATTAGATTCAAATAATCCTTAATCACTTTATTGTGTATCAAGCGCATCTGTGGTTCAGGCATCTTTAACTTTTTGGTGACATCTACTGTACAAGCGAGGAAATGCAATGGAATCATTCTATACACAGAGTATCAAGAATTTATTTCATATTATTTTATTATTGTATTTACAATGCAACATCTTTGATAATTCTCTTCAATATAAGTAGGTCTCATTAAAACAATTTAAGAATATTTAAATAATTTTATATGCATTGCATCATAAAGCCATAGAAAAACTGGTCTGTGCTGGCAAATTCCAACTTTATTTTTAGGTGGTTTAAATATGTTATTTCAATTTAAAGGCTTTACTAAACCCAAATATTCAGATGCATTTTCTTATATTTAAAGACAAACACTTCTGAGGGCTAATTAAAATGGTTTTAATATTACAATAGTAATAGTTCCAGTGGAACTTCAATTTTAAAGAAAATCAAAGTTCCTAATTGGTTGCCAACTCAACTTTTTATTTTCTATTTTAGCTATTTTTTAAAAAGCACAATTACCTGTTATGCACCGGAAATAAGTATTATTCATACTCCTAATTACGCTCTACCTGCTCTATGGCTGATGACTTGCAAAAAAATAAACACTTTATTTCATAGTGCATGATTATACCGAGAAAATTCTTTCAGAAGCATTTGGTAATTGAACAAGGCAAACAATTTTTTTTTTAATTGAGTGTCTGTTATATACAGGCACTTGCTAGATGCTTTTACCAATATAACATGTGATGAAGTGGCATTGTTTCTAAAGAAACCTTCATAATGGGGGCGGGGGGCATGTTCCAAAACAGAACATACTCTCAGCCACACAAGTAAAAGTAGAGAAGATATACCCCCATTGACCATGGTTCTCCAGTTCTTAAAAAACAAAAAATAAAACAATTAAGCAAAACAAAAACCTCATTTTTCAATCTGTCCATTGTAATCTGGTGAACTGTCAGCCTTTTCAAATTCACTCTAAGATAAAATAAAAAACATATACGATTGAAAGAAAAAAATTAGTCTCATATAACATTACACGACCAGGTTTCAACTATTAAGCAATTCCTTCCCCATTGTGATTTCCTTTTCAGTCCTTAGTACTTTTTTTTTAATTAATTGTCCTAAGGCTCGATAATGTGCTTGAAAAAAACCCTCATGTCAAGTAATTAATTAATCTGCCATTATTCTAATAATTACAATGGTTTATAATTACATATGAAATTTAATTACTCTATAAATAGTTATTGGCAAGGTTGGTATGCCCTGTGAACAATAAAATATATGCTGTTTCTCAGTGTCTACAGCCTAGCAGAAGGATGCACCAACGGTTCAAATCAAAACAGAATGCACTAAGTGGCCAAAGGAGATATGTAGCAATGAGGTTAGGATTTAGAAGAAAGCCAGAGTACTTCCAAGCTGAGGGAATCAGAAGAAAAAAATATGGAGAAAGTGCTCATTTGATCAAACATAAGTACATACATTTTTAAAGTGGTGGTTATGGGTAATCTAAGTAAAGAGGAATTCAAGAGCCTGGTGAGCACAGAGGCAGGAAGGCCTGTCCATGTGCTTGACACTGAACAGCCCAGAATGTCAGCTCATGGCACTCACAGGAGCTATGAAAGGAGCAACTAGGAAACAGAGTCGGATGCATCTCTCAAGGGGCCCTGACTTGCAACCCTAAGAGTTCGGAGGTTTTACCGAGGGTAGCTGTGTTCCTATTCTAGATGCCTAGGTCATGGAAGAGAAGTATCTTCAGATCTGAGTTTCATGTCAAGTTCTTTCTGGCTTCACTTCAAAGTTGTTCTGGATTGGGTTTTCCCTAGCTTCCCTCTTCCCATACTTCTGATTTCTTCCTGATCTTAGACTATGGCTTTTTGTCAAGTTATTAGTCATAGATCTTTCACAAAATTACAAATTAGAAACCAGCCACTTACTTTGCCTTGGTAAATTATTTATTATGGTCACTATCAATCTTTTAAATACTTTGCGTTTTCATTTCCTAATATCTTTTATTATAGTTAGCCCTAGACTTTCCCTCACCACTTCTGGTAACTAAATGGATATTCTGGGAACATATCCCTCATTTACAGTGACCACAAATGGTGGGAAAGTGTTAGCATAGAAAAAGGCAGAAATGCAGGAGGGAACTTCTCCCAACTTAGTTCGCTTCACTACCTTCCAAAAACAAAAAAACCCAGTTAACTGCCTCTATGTTTGAAATAACACTTTTTGTGACCTGTCAATAAAATTTATAAACAGCATATTTGAAATGCCTAATATATAAATACAAAAATATTCAGAGCTAATTAAATTCAGTTGATAACTCAACTGTGTGTGAATCATGTATATACACATATTAAGATTCTTCTTAGAATTTAATTTTTGTCCTAATTCTAGAAATAGTTAAGCATTTTACCACTAGATAAAGTTTTGAGTTCTCAATTCTACCTCAGGCAAATACAGTTTTGCATTTCTAGTCTATGAGTTTATCATTTTTTTTACTTATCATTATTCTTCTATTAACCTCAGAATATTAGTCAAATTAAATTATCATCTTTTCTTTATATTAATAGTTTATCATTTCATTCTAATGTCATACAACCTAAGAAAAAAAATAGGACAAATTCAACTGACAGAAAAGATCATAAAGATATTTCACATTTCTATATTAGTTTTTTAAATGTCTATATGAGTGAGACAAATTAATTTCAGCTCTGTACAAATCTATGGTAAAGATTTTAATTATAATCTAGAATCCAATTATAATCTCCACCTGCTGGACTCCCTCAGTCAAAACTGCCACCTACTGGCTGAGCAGGTTGCACCTAAGTGAAAGGATAAGAACGACCATGTAATTTGTTGACTAGATCAGGATATTTTGAGAGTGGAAAAAAAAAAAAATACATTTTTTTATATATGCATGTCTCAAAAAGTATATAATATTTTTCTAAAAGTAAAATGTATATATCTGTAAGAACTAAGACAAAAAATATAAAACTCCATACTTATTATCTACACATTAAAAAATAACATAAATAGAATAAATATTCTTAGTACATACATCATTTAATAGCTTTCTTAGTGGTATCTGTCTTGAATACAATATTACAAATTTCTCTAAAAAATATATCTTTAATACAATCTTATTATCTTTATATTTTAAAATATGCTTTACTGAAACCATTTAAAAAGATATTTTATGGTTAACAAATTTGAAATTGTAGATATATTCAATTTTAACACTTCTACATATGCTATAATTAAGAAAATACTTTCGGTGAAGCCAGGATGGCTCAGTGGGTTAAGGCCTCGCTTTGCAGCCCCAGGAACTGAGGATCGAATCCCGGCCCCAGCCAGTGCGGACCCATATGCTGAACTGGGGAGTGCCCCCGGTTCGGTTCTCACCAGTGTGAGACCCTGGCCCAGTTCCTGCCCTGTGCAGCCCTGAGCCCACCTGTGGAATGAAACTATGTGAAAAAACCAATGATGTGCATCTATGGAGACTGTTCTGGGTCCTCCCCCTTCTCTCTGTCTCTGTATCTCTCTCTCTCTCTGTCAAAAACAATCAATCAATCAATAAGAAAATACTTTCTCTGTAGGTGTTGAGGTAGTTGAGAATTTTCAGAGTAAATTCCACTAAATGGTATACATTGTATGTTTGTGTGTTTGAAATTTATTTACCAGGTATAGGGCACCTTTGACTTCATACTCAAAAATGCATATTAGAATGCATATGTTTATAGAAAAGTTAACTGTGGAATTAAACCCACTGTATGTGTTATCATTCTATGAAGAATTAGAATATAACACAATTGCTTAAAGGCCAAAACAACTCTGGCCATAATTTTAGTCTTTTTTAAAAATATAAATTGATAGTGTATTTTTTAAGTGATGCTGAGTATTTTCTCAAGGAAAATGAAAAGAGTACCAATTGCTCATCCAGAGCTATTCACTCAAGTTACCTACCTTGTTATATGAGCTTTCAGGTAAAAATTTATTTCAAGAGCGTGTTTGGCAGACTTAAATGGTCTAAAGTTATTTGAAAGAGTGAATGAGGTATATTATGTAGAGAAAAGTTGTGCAGCATTCAGTAAAGGTTAACTCTCTCCCTTTTTCCTTCCCACTTCACATGCCCCTCTCTTTTCCTTTATCTCACATTTCACTCATAGGTATTAGCAAGTCCCAAATTATACTTTTGCATATAAACAAAATAGAGAAATAGAAATATTTGATATAAAAAACTGCCCAAGCATAGCATTTAAAAAAAAGAAAAAGTATCACAATACAGTTATGAATATGTAATCCTGAGCTTAAAGAATTTTTAAAATGTACAAGTGGAAATGGGAAATATAACAGAGGTTTCAAAAAATATTTAGACAATAGATACTATTAATAATGCATTGCTCAATGGAAAGGAAGGATATAAATAATGCATATGTGTCCGTTATTTTGACCTCCCCACATTACTTCTCCTCAATATTATTTGTATTACCTTATCATCTCTGGCATCCACCAACCCAACCATTGTGGAGGATGAGGGCGTCTAGATCCTCATCTATCTTCTTATATTGGTCTTACATGAGCACATGATCTAAGTTGAGTCACTGGAAGCTCACTCCAGCACTTGGACCTAAGAACATGTTGTGATGGTTGGATATCAGGTCATTTCAGCAGCCATGATATAGTGCCAGTAATGCTGGCAGTGGCAACCTGACCTGAGCTACCCCACCTTATGACCATGGCTGTTCCAGTGATTCATTTAATTGCCCTTGGTTCCTGCCCATTTGCTCTATCTTGCCCTCTAGACCCCGGTGAGTCTGTACGGAGTCCCATTTTATACCAATACACTTTCCTTCTTTTTCACACTTTTCCCCTCATAAGTTAACCATACTTGATTTCTGATGTTTGAAACTAAGATCCTTGATCTATAATTTGCAACTGAAAGTAGAATGAACACTAACAGAGTCACTAAACATGTGGTCTTAGGTAATTCAAGGAAGTTGAAGGAGGCCAGTGGGACACCTCTCTTCAGTGGTTGGAAGGTAGCAGTTATTAGGATGTTACAGTGTGTTGTCTACTTACCTCCTCTAATAAATTCCTATACAAAAGAGATAATATAGTTTTCATTAGCATCCGAAAACAGAGGAAAGAACCTTGCTTATGGAAACACTACCGTTTGATTTCTCTTCAGTTGCCTGAGGGTCTAGTATCTGGAACCTTGAAAGACTGGAAAAGCAAGTCAGAATACTAGCAAAGTGGGGAGCAATTTAGGATATGATCACAGCTCAGGAAAATGTTCTTGCTCCTTCTTTCTCCATACAAGCCCCTGCTAATTAGCTCCTATTAATAAAAAAGGAAAAGGCTAATCATTCCCCTTGAGGAGAATCCATCCACACACAGCCTGCAGACAGAAAGAATGTTCATGGCACTTTCTTGCCCCAGCTTATTATTTTGAGCGTGGCAATTACTGAAGCTGTGCTAGCAAGCTAACATGAATCACAATCACCTCAAGGACTTACTATACTATAGATTTCTGGGTCCCACCCTGAGAGTTTCTGAGTAAGTCTGAAGTGGGACCCAAGAATTTGCATTTCTAGCAAGTTCTCAGGTGATGCTGCCACTGGTCTAGGAATCACACTTGATGAACTACAGCACTAAAGAATGAGCAAAGCAGGGTAAAGGATCGTCACCAAAGAAACAGATGGCTAGAACTGGACTTCAAGATTACAACTCATCAAGGTCTCTGACTTTGGTTGATGGCTATGACACAAATAGTCTGGAAGCCTCTAAAGTTTCATGGAGACTTATCACCAAATAAACTCCATGCTGGTGATATTTTAAGCCCTGAATATAATGTCTAGTGTCCTTAACTAATAGAATATGGGCCTGTAGGCAGCACAGGGAGAAGGTGATATACTCAGAGCCCATCTCGGAGAGGGCTGTGGAGGGCAGTAGACAAGAAGCAATCTCCCACAGAGCCAGACCACAGGTGAGTAGATTGCCAAACTAAGGGACACACAGGTCAGGCAGTCCTGTTGTATCATGGGTATCATATTTGCTATGGACCAGTCATCCTTAAATGATGTCTCCTGTTTTCCAAATGAAAACTCTATATCAGTTTTTCATTTCTGAGCCATCATATTATTATATGTGTTATATTTAGATGTGTCCATTTAGCCATAAATCAATGTATCATGAGATACTATATTTGGACCCAATAAAAAGGAATGCACCTCTCCCAGGGTCAATTGCTCATTGTCTGAAGAGTCCTCCAAACAACAAAGTCAGGTGTGTTGCTTACCACAATAAGGGGAACCATTACTTTGATGAAATATCAGTAGTGTGTTTTTTTTTAAATGTCAAAGGCAGGGTAGTTATGAGGGTTTTGGTTCTGGTTTACTATATCTGGGGGTAGTTCAATGAGAAGCCCATCTGGGGATAGGGCCAAGTCTGTTATCTAATAGTTTAGCATTAATGGATCCAGGAAAGGGAACATTGTGAAGCAAGCATTAAAGAGTGAACAGTCTAATGACCACAATTGAGTGATCTATTAAAATATGTTAGTGAGGGGGAAGTTGATAAATGTTATTTGTTATTGCATCTTTCAGGCAAGACCCTCCTGGAATAATGGAGATAGCCAAATACGAGTCATGGTAATGTAGACTATAAACTGTGTGATTATATATGGTTTGGGTTCTCACCAGAGCTCCTAGAACTTTACGCTCAGTAACAGAACCAATCTTCACATTGTGATTTTTGAGGTGAGGCATGTGCATTCCATATAAGCTTGGGCATGTTTTAAACCATGTGTTGAAAGCCAAACCATGTATGGCTACTGGGTAGACTAAGGAGTAAACTAACATGGGTATTTGTGTTTGTCTCCAGACTTCATTCCAGTGCCTTATTTTCCTTTGGGACTCATGTAGTTGTAGGGAAGCTGACTCTTCTGGAGTCCTGTGGAGGATGTGACAATAACTAAGAGATTAACATGTTATTCCCTTCTTGGTAACAAGTCCCCATGCTGATTGGTTCAGATGTATTAATATAACCTAAGCCTATCTTGTAAGAATAAATCTTGGGATAGTTGCTCAGAATGCTCTGATAGAGATTTTCTTTCTTGATCTGAATGCATATGAGCTAAAACAGCTTCAGCCACTTCGCTAGCCTCAGGGTAACCAGTGTGAGGACAAAGGCAACAACTCAGATAAAGAAAAAGAGAGGACCCCTAAGAAATAGAGGATAAGCCTCTGACTGTTGTATTCCTTCTAAATTATCTCAGTGCTTCAGATGTCTTCCCCACACTGCCCAAGGACATACAAATCAAAATGTTTTGCTTTGTTTTTCTTTTCCTCACTGTCTCTTAGTTCCTTTCCTGTACCATGAGAAGCACTCTCTATTTCTTTCTGTCTTATGGAAACTGCCATTCTGTTATAATCTTCTTTGCATATACTGAATGTCTTATAGTAAGACACTATGATATGGGCCATATGTAGGTGTCTTGATATGTAAAAGGAAACAGAATGCTAAGAACAAAATGTTTCTGTAAAAATTCTAGTATTCAAGGCAGTTGATTTACTGAGTGCTCAAAAATGTCTAATTTGATACTCAAAGCTGAGCAATAATTTCTCTGTGTTAGTATACTTGTGTGGATCTATCATAGCATACATCCCAATTTGTAGCAAAAATTATTTGTAATGATTATTTGTTTAGTCTCAGTCCCTTCCAAGACTGTAAATTTACTAAAGGCAGAAACAGTGTCTGAGCTTTTCTTTCCTTCCCTTATTTAATTACTATTTACTAAGCAGACTCTTCCCATGAAATAATTACATGTTAATGTATATTAGCTAACAAATGTTTGCTAAATAAATAAAGCGTTGGCTAAATGAAAAACATAAACACATTACGTGTCTGATAGTTAAAATCTGAATTTGCCATCTCCTCTTATTTTGGAGAAAAACATATAATTATTATGGGACAAATTGAGAGAAAAGGAAAAAAAGGAAGAGGAGGGTGTAGAGAAGGAATAAAAGAAGGGAGAAAAACCAAAAGTATCAATAAAGGTCAGAGGTCGAGGGAGCTTAGTGTTGCCAGAAAAAATAGCATTATTGAGAAGCGCCATAGCAGTATTATATCCAGGAACGGATATGATTGCAGACTGAAACAGATATTTGTTTGCAAAAGTTTTACTCTTCTAAGGTTATAAATCTATTGAATCAAATGTGAAACTTTTTCCAGGACCTTAACTGCCTTCCTTGTTCCTGGTATTCACAGCTGCTCTTTGAAAACTCTTGAACTAATCAATAGGTATGTTTACTTTTGTCTACCTGTTTCCTAATATTACAATGATTGAATAAAACCTGACATCATTATACTGTTCCAGGGAATCTGTATTGTTGTCTGAAGGCTCATGGAGATCAGATCTGGCCAGTTCTCAGAATAACAAGAAATGATGCAGAACTTGCCCACAAAGACACAAATGTTTTTATAGTATCCACGCTATAGTTTTTAGTCAAACAGGGAGACTGGATTTTTTTAAATAATATTAAAAAATGATAAAAAGAGGAAGCCGGGATGGCTCTGCATGTTAAGCATGCACTTTGCAGCCCCAGGGACCGAGGATATAACCCCCGCCCCAACCCGTGCAGACCCATATGCTGAGCTGGGTTGTGCTTCACATGCAGGAGACCCCTAATTCAGTTCTCGCCCTCCGGTTTGGCCCAGATTCTGCCCTACACAGCCACCTGTGTGGAATGAAACCGTGTTGAAAACTGATGACATACAGCTATGGAGACTGCTCTGGGCCCTCCCCTTCTCTCTGTCCCTCTCTGTCTCTGTCTCTCTTTCTCTGTCAAAAAACAATAAAAATAAACCTTAAAAAAAAAGAAAAAGAAAAAAGAAAAGAAATAACTACTTTTATCTTCTCTAACTTGTACATAAAAATTCACACATAAGTAATTAGTTCCCTCCTACAGGTATTTTTTTAAGTTTTAATAATAATTAAAGATTACTGGCTTTATTTGCATAAGCCATTCATTCTTAAGTAAATTGTAAAAGTGAACTCATAATACATATGCCATTAAGCCCCACTGATAAGAAACTGAACACAGCAAAGATTAAATAGACAGGATCTTTGTAGAGCAATGCTTTTATGTGTTTGTTGTTTTGCCAGTAAATTTACCCATGCCTTTGTATTCAAATTTTGTCCTAAAGTATTAGATTTCTGAGTTTTCTTTTTGGCCACTAGAGGTCTACCATACCTATCTTGAGGACATGCTCGTTTTGTTAAGAACTACGCTGTTTCAGGGCCTCCTTGAATGTATCCATCATTTATCCATCTTTTCATGCATTGATTCATTACTTCATTCCACATTTGTACATCACTCTTCTCTGCGCAATCAAGATGCTTCTTTCAAAGGAAGAGGGGGTTGTAAATTTCTTTTCTGTCTCATTTCCTATCTTTTCTTTTACATCTACCTCCTATCTCCCCACGTCCTCGTTCTATCAGGCATTTCCTATCCTCTCTCTGCACATTCAACCTGTGCCTCTTCTTCACCCACTAGCATTTAAACTTGAGAATTAATTTCCCACCCTAAAATATTTTCTCACTCTGGACTTCTTTCTACTCAACTAAGTCTCACCACTCATTCAGGGATGAGTTCTTACAGGGTTATCAGTGCTTCCACTGTCACCTCCCATTCCTCCTCTCAATGCTGTTGGACTTCATCGAAGTTGCCCTAACAAAACAATTACATCCTTGATGCTTTCTCTTTCTCCCCACATTGAATTATTTACTGAATTTTGAGATTCTATCTCTTCAATAGTTCTAGAATTTCACAGCTTTCCTCCTAGCTTCACCTTCATTTAGACAAAGCTTGTCCAACCTGAGGCCTGTGGGCCACATGTAGACCAGGATGGCTTTGGATGTGGCCCAACACAAATTCATAAACTTTCTTAAAACATTGAGATATTTTTGCTTTTTTTTTTTTTAGCTCGTCAACTATTGTTAGTGTTAGCTTATTTTCTGTATGGCCCAAGACCATTCTGCTTCTAATATGTCCCAAAGAAGTCAAAAGATTGGAAATCCTTGATTCAGGTTCTAATCATTTCTCATCTAAATCATCCAAAACCACTAACTGGCATCATAGAGACAATTTTATTTCCCTCCAGTATTCTATACTTTCCTGACACCGTAATCTTACATTGAACCACGTCACCATCCTGCTAAGATCCTTCCATCATTCCCTAAACCTTTGAGAGAGAAGCCCAAATCTCTAGTAGAATACAAGAGTGGCCTGTGACAGGCTTACCCCTCCTCCATATGCTTTCCACCTCTCCCTTCCCCCAGACCCCCATCCCACAAATATCCAGCTTATTTCTTTAATTATCATTGACTTTTGCATCTACACTATTCTTCTGTGTTGATTTCATGCTTTACTTTCTTTAAGAACCCATGGGTAATAAATATTAGTCTCTGTATATCTTGAAGTAGCTTTATTTCATTCTCACTTTTGAGTGGTAACATCTCTGAAAACAGAATTCTAGCCTGACAGTTATTTTTTCACACTCCTTTGAAGATAAGATCTTCATGTTTTCTAGCATATATCATTGCCAATAAAATTCTGCTCTTACTCAATTTGTAATTCTTGGTAAATGACCTATATTTCCTCTCTACTTGTTTTTTTGATTTTTAGTTTTTCCTTATTGCTTTGAAGTTTCATTCTAATGTATGTGTGATTTATTTTTAGATATATTAATTAGAATACAATATGATTATTTTCAATTTGAGGGCTCCAATCACTTTATGCTGGAAAAATCTAAGCTTTTATTTTTTCCTCATTCCTTCTATTCTCTTCTCCTTTTACCCTAACAATATGTAGACTTTGATCACTTTATCCTACTTATCTCTTTCATTCCTTATTCTTGAGGGAAGGGGAGGATTCTTCTCTGCTTCTCTGGGAACTCATTCTGTTGCTGTGGGCGAGATTTGCTGTGGTCCAATATTGCTTTGTTGATACATGTGTCTCATTTGGGGGTTCAGTATTAAGTAACCAACTTGCCTCCAGACATCAGCATAATTTTTTACTAGTCCTATCAATAATAAGGTGATATTTTGTTCTCTGCTGAAACTTAACTTTATTTATTAACAGGTCTAGAGCAGGCAAGGCAGGGAGGGGCTATTTATTGGTGACCCCTCAAAGATGCCAATATAACAGAAAAAAAAAAAAAAAGATGCCAATACATTTCAGCAAAAAATAGAAATCCATGTATGGTGAACCAAAACACTTTTTTCTGCCACCGTCATAAAATAACAATGGATTCATTCATTCATTCATTCAACAAATATCTATTAAGCATCTATAATATGCTAGGCCCTGAACATATAACAGTGAACAAAACAGTTAAAATCTCTGCCTTGTTAAGTTCACATTCTAGTGGAGGAGAAAGGGGGAGATATAAAAATAATAATAATAAGTACCATGGGACAAAAGGTAGGTTAAAGGGATTGAGTGTGTCCAGTGAAGGAGTGGGGTAAGATAGGGAGGTAGAAGCAGCCTCATTAAGAAGGTAACATTTGATACAGAAAAGTGAGAGAGTTGGCCATTCAGATATCTGAGGGAAGAGAAAACAGCTCTGAGGATGAAGAAGTGAGAAGGCCAGTGGGGCTGGAGAAGAGAAAGTGGGAGGAAGGAGAGAGTAAGTTCACAAGTAAGACGTCCAAGAGGTGATGAGGAGGGGATGCAGGTCATGTAGAACCATGAAGGCTATTGTAATAATTTGACCTTTCACGCAAAGTGATGTGGCTGCCACGGCAGGATTTAAGCAGAAGAATATTATCTGATGTACGTTTTCAAAGGATTGCTCTTGCTGCCATGTTGAAAATGAGTCTAGAAGGACCAGTATAGAAGTCAGACAAGGAGGAGGCAATGACAACAATCCAAGGGAGCTGTGATGGTGTCTTGAAAGAGGAGGGAAGAAATGGTAACAACTGGTAATTTTTCAAATTGAGCCCAGAGGAGCCAACTCCTGATGAATTGGTAGTTGGAAATACCCTGTGCTTTTAAATAATTTCCAGAGTAACTAACCCTAGTAACCTCTGCCTCTGTGAGGACCATATTTCAATCATTTAAAATGAAACTTCTATAGTTTAAGTTACTCCCAATGTGATGGGGAAACAAAATCTGGTCCAGAAGAATTCACTTTAAAATATTACTTTGTAAAGAAATTACATTAAAATCCTTGCTTTTCAGGTGTCAATAAACACTTCTTTAGAATATGCAATATGTACAAATATACAAAGCATATAGTTTTAATGAGAAAATGTATTGAAGTCAATATCCAGCCTCACGTCCATAAAAGCTGCTAAGAGAACATCTCCTATGTATCACATTGGGAGTCAGCTGAAAAGAATCTATGTCTCTGATAGTTTGTAAAATTCTGTTCTATTTAAATCTTCATATGTTGTTCAGGAGCACTAGGAAAATGCATCACTCCTTTTTTTAGCTGTTTATATAAAATACCAAGTGAGGATATAGTCACTAAATTGTAACTTATTAAAAGATTGTTTTTCTTAAATTTATGGGACACTTAAGTCACTTACGACTTGATGAACTCAACCCACGAGTGACAGTTCCAACAAGATTATGAAATAAACTTCACAAACATTTCTTGAAGACTACCACCTTGCTCACACTCTACTATTATCTAAGGTAAGTTTGCAAAACTATCCGATTACCAAGGTAAGCAATAAAATGGTTGACCAGTCATCTATATCTTTCTTAATTATTCAAATGTAACAAGGTAACAAGTCAAAAAGCAGCGTTTTTCCTCATAGTAGTATCATGAACATTTGTTGAGAAGACAAAAAAAATGCTAATTGTCATTTGTTATTTGAATAAAGTTATAAAAATTGGAACATAAAGAAAAATAATCTATAGTCACAAATATGTATAAATAATATAATCTCTCCTCCCGTTGATAGTTGCCAACCATGTCAATTCCACCTGTCATTTCCTTTTATCTGCTACCATTTCATGTTAGAATAAACATCCAAACATCAAAGCATGAATGACTTTCATTCCTGCCTCCAGAGGCAAAGGTTACAAAGTGGATGTCAACATCTCCCAAAATGAACAGGAAGAATGTCTAGGACCCATTTTTACAACATAGCAATCTGAGGATTTTTACATTCAGAGATTCTATTGTTTTTTTCCACTGCCATTCCACTTCCCAGTAACAAAACAGGGAAATGAGGTTTTAAAAAATCAATGTTCAATGTAAACAAATCATTTGGGCTCCCCTTGCCTCCATAGTGTTTTATGTTTACTTTACAGATGTAACCTTTCCAGGTATTGGCCAATTCCGGTTTGATAAATAAAATTATCTTTTAAATTGGAGTATGACGTCACCACAAACATGGTATGATGGAAACAAAGACATAACCAATGCCCATTTATCCAGAATGACAGGAAGATGGATAATTGAATAGTATCATTAAGAATTATTGTACATATATTACCAATTTTCCAAAACACGAGTAAAAATAAAATATATTTAAACTACAGTTAAGTACATGTTAACCTATTTGGTTCATAACAGTAATGATGACATATTATTATAATAATTACAAATATTAATGTAGGCTGCAGGATACTGGGTTGAATAATACTAGATTTCTAATTTGACCTTAAAATTGTTAATTTCAACAAATTCTTGAGATATGATTATACCTTATTTCTCTTTCTATTAAAAGAGATGTGCAAATGTACATATTTATAACTCCTGCAATTTGAGCTTTTTCTATATTTTATTTCAGAAATGGGAAGAAAGGATAGAAAATCACTATACTGATAACCCTAACATGAGAATAATAAAGAGGTATATATTTTTTCCATATTCTAATTACTAATTATAGAAGTAGGACTCATGACTTCAAATACCCAAAATTCTGGTTGAAGTTGCAAAAAATTATTTAAGCTGTATACCCTTGTCCTGTACTTACTTTTATATTGTAACAAGAATAAACCTTCTGATCAAAAAGACTAATTTGGGTGCATAAAAAAACCTGAATAAAAATATCCTGGAAATACTTGATTCTGCTTTTGTATACATTTCAAATTCAAAGATCAATCTTACCTTTCTTCTGTGCATATTAAAATTTCAAATTCTGTATTCAACATGGAAGGGTGTTTTGATACGAACCAAAAGCTTTCTCCTCATCTGAGATTTTCTAGCCTACTAAACAGCAAGGACACCCGCAGATTTTTCCTCTTTGAAGGCGCTCTGCAAGCTTGTCTCACCCCTGGCCTTCAGTCCACATGCAGCCCAAGATGGCTTTGAATGCAGCCCAATACAAACTTGTAAACTTCCTTAAAACGTTTTTTTTTGTTTGTTTTATTTATTTATTTATTTATTTATTTATTTATTTATTTATTTTTATTTATTTTGGCTCATTGGCTATCATCAGTGTTAGTGTACTTTATGTGTGACCCAAGACAGTTCTTCTGATATGGCCCAGGGAAGCCAAAAGATTAGACACTTTTGCTAGCTTTCCAGAAGTTCAGGCATTTTATGGCACAGCAGAGCCTAGCAAATTCCGCCAGGAAGGAAAAGGCTGAGGAGATTCAAGTATAAGGGCATCCCTGCCCACTAGTCATTATGAACGTGAACATGGAGAAGCTTCAGAGTGAGTCTGTAAGACCCTGTGCCTCCCCAAATCCCTCCCCATCTCCTTTCCCAGCATTCACTATCCTGTGATTGCTGTGATATCCTGTGATTATCCAGCTAACAGCTGGACCAATGGCTTTCAGATGCTCCTCCTTGTGTATGAAGTTACCTTGCTGCAAGTGCCTGGAAGACTAGGTTCCCCCAATCCCAGATCACCAGGTCTACCTGTTGCCAATGCCTGATTCCTAGGAGGGTACAAACTCTCAGCTCCTTTGCCTCTAGATAACACAATCTCTGACATGTGATTTACACTCCAAAGCTCCCCATAAAGTCAGGCTGAGTCTGGAGCTATACCTGAAATCACACTATTGCTTGGCTTCTTTCCCTTTCTCCCCTTACTTGTTTCTCCAGTGCATGCACACTCCTTTATATATCACTTGCACCTGAATCTTTAATTAATGTTCTACCTCAGAGAAAGCTTGATCTACAAAGGCAAAACTCAGTAGCCAAGAGTTGCAACTAATTACATTATCTCGTCACAGGCAAATAGATATCCAAGATAGAAAGTAGAGGCAGAAATAGGGGATGAGGCAAGTGACATTCAGAATCAGAATCTGGGAACAAAAGACAGCATCAGGGAATTCTAAGGGCCACTATCAAAAATGATTGATATTCAGGGGAGGAGAACTCAATTCTGGAGGAGAATAGGACTTTGTGAAGTTATAAGAATAGGAACATGGGGAAATGCCAGGATGGCTCAGTGAGTTAAGTGCTTGCTTTGCAGCCCTGGGGTCCAAGGATCAAATCCAAGCCCCAACCTGTGCAGACCCATCCCAGCTCAGTTCTTGATGGGGTGAACATTTCATGTGGGAAGCCCCCCATTTGGCCCCAGCCTGTGGCAATGTGCCTCTCATGAAGGAGGCCCTGGCTCAGTTTCCACCCTGTGCGGCCCCCACCCACCTGTGTGGAACAAAACCATGTCGAAAACTGATGACGTACAACTACAGAGACTGCTCTGGGTCCTCCCCCTTCTCTCTGTCTGTCTCTGTCTCTGTCTCTCTCTCTGTCTCTCTCTCTCTCTCTCTCTCTCTCTCTCTCTGCCAAATACAATAAATCTTAAAAAATATATATATATACATATATATATATATATATATAAACATGGGAAGAGGAACCAATACAGAAGCCTAATTATAGTGTGGCAAATTTTATAATCGTCTCATGTCTTTTTCATGAAATAGCATGTCTTTTTCAAGTCATTCCACCTGAAATACCTACTTCCCAATCTCCCATTATTAAGTTCTGTTGAATCTGAAATTTTGAATTAGCCTTTGAAAACACAGCCCTGATGTCTCTTCCTCTATATAAAGCCTTTCCAATACCTATAACAAAGGGTTCTCCTCTGCCTCTACAATATGTATATAACTCTATTACTGTAATTATCACCCAATATTATTGTTATTGGTTCATTTTTTTCCTCACTTTATAGGTTGGACAGAGAAGGGTCTGTCTTATCATTTTATCCCTAGGATGTGTCATGATATCAAAAGCAGGAACGGCTCGTAGAATAATGTAGTATCGTGATTAAATGACTGGGCTAAAGTTCAAAAGCAGATTGCAAGTGCTCGAATACATCCATCCAAGCTGGGATGGCAATAGGATGAAAACTAGTAATTGAGGATTAAGAAGCACACCAGAGAACAGGGATAAAAGTGATAATGGTTGTAGGCAAAAAAACAGTCTGGGCTGGGACAGCATTTATGCTAGGTGCATACACTTCATACTTCCAAATTGAGGAAATATATTAATATATTATTTTGTTCTTCTACACAAAAAAGACCAATTTTTTAATATAAAAACACTACATATTAAGATCCTATCACATAATTTTTTTGTTTCCTTCTTCCCTCTTCTACAAGTTAGGCTTATTTGATGGTTGAAGAAATGAAGTTTAAGTCTTATTTGCTACCTACTTCTATTAAAGAATTTTTACAGAAATAAATTTCAATTACAAATTTAAATTATAATTTTAAATTATCTCTGCATTTTACTCAGGAGATCTTTTCCTCTAACTTTAGGAAGTAGATGGTTCTTGGGATCTTTTATATTTTTATTTTTATTATTTTTGTAATAATGTTTCTATTTTTCAATAACAGTTGACATACAATATTGTTAGTTTCAAGTGTATAGCATACTGGTTAGATATTTATATAACTTACAAAGTGATTACCCTGATAAATCTAGTATCTGTCTGATACTATGCATAGTTATTACAATATTATTGATTATATTCCTTATGTTATACTTTACATCCCCACGACTATTTTGTAACTACCAATTTGTACTTCTTAATCCTTCCCCCTTTTTTACCCATCCTCCCAACCCCTCTTCCATCTGTCAATCATCAAAATATTCTCTGTATCTATGAATTTGTTTCTCTTTTGTTTGTAGAATATTACTCAGCCGTAAAAAAAAAAAAAAGAATGAAATTGTACAATTTGTGACAACATGAATAAATGGATGAACCTAGAGGGTATTATGCTGAGTGAAATAAGTTAGACAGAGAAACACAAACACCATAGATTTCATTTATATGTGGAATATAAGCATAAACAAAAGAGAGGGAAGCCAGGATGGCTCAGTGGGTTAAGCACTCACTTTACAGCCCTGGGAACCAAGGATCAAATCCTGGCCCCAGCCTGTGCAGACCAATTTGCTGAACTGGGGAGTGTCCCCAGTTCAGTTCTCACTGGGGTGAGACTCCAGCCCAGTTCCTGCCTTGTGCAGCCCCATGCCCACCTGTGGAGTGAAACTATATGGAAAACTAATGTCAACTATGGAGACTGCTCTGGGCCCTCCCCCTTCTCTCTGTCTCTGTATCACTCTCTCTCTAGCAAAAAAAAAAAAAAACAATAAAAATAAATTTAAAAAAAAGAGATAGTTGTTTTATATTAAAGAATCCTATTAGTGTTTTGGTATCTTGATTGATGTGATTATAACCAGTTTATTAACTTACTAAAAAATAATAATAACTCTCTTGAATTATACTTCGTCTATACCCTGGTTCAACAAGTGTGACACGAAAATGATTATAGTTCACTCAGACGTCTGTTTTACAAACTCAGTGCATTTAGAGAGGATGGTATCATAATACTCGAACAGTAAACTTTATGTTCTGATTGTCAATGTAAGCAATAGACTTTCAGTTGTAGAGATTTGGTTGTTTCTTTTCACACTGTCATTATTCCCATCCTCAACACTGCAAATTATTCATGTTAAAATAGTAAAGACAAGAAATCTATAATACATAAACTCTGACTCTCACTGACTCCCAAGTGGTTCATTTTGAAGTATTTAAAGTACCTTCTGAGAGAACAACCTTATCCAATCTGTGCGTTAGCTGTTTATCCATATTTCTCCCAGCCAGAAGAAGGTTCTCTTATCTTTCATCCTACATAGGTTCCACCCTCTCTTTCATATTTGGAAAGTGCCAGTGAATTGGCATCTTCCAACGGTGCTCACTTCAGTCCATCCCCAATGCTGAAACCATGTCCAGAATTCTTGATCATTCTTTCCTCAGTGTCCTAGTATTTGGTCTTTCTGTCCTCCACCGTAATGAATTCACTAGTTCCATGTCTCATTGGGTCTTTTTGTTTGTTTGTTTGGGTTTTTATTGTTTGTTTGTCTTTTGGTGCTATTACCATAGCCTTATTACAAGATTTCCTGCCTATGTCCTATTCCTGATACAGCTGCCAAACTTATGTTTCTAAAAGACAAGGAATATCATGTGATAGCCACTGAAAAGCTATCAGTGCTTACGCATTGATTTTTGTCAGAGTAAGCTTGTTGCCGACTTTTTTGGTAGTTTAAGCTATTACTTCTCCTGAGTGCTACTCTCGCAGTAGACTAATTGCCAGCCAATCTCTAAGACAGCAAGCATTTCCACTTCTCTTTGCCTTTATTTACTCCCACAACCTAGAATACCTTTTCTACTAATGAGATTCCTATTCATTTCTCAAAGTCCTTTTCAAATGCCATCGTCTCCATTAAAACTTTCCTTTGAGTTTTCTAATCAGAACTCATTGCATATTCCATGGGCATCTGAAATTGTAATCATCTCAAGTGCCAGAACTGTGTCTTCATCACTTTTATATTGATTATCCAATACTTAAAATAACATTTGGCCTATAAATCATATTGAATTAATGTTTATTTGAATTACAGTGTTTTCTGAGTCTTCTGTCTTGGGACAAAATCTTATAGTCTCCAATCTGATCCCTCTTTAACTTAAACTTCCAACTAGTGCCAGAATGATTTATTTAAGATTTTAATGCAATACATAGATGATATAATGTAGAATTGTACACCTAGAACCTATGTAATTTTTAGCACAATGTAACCCCAATAAATTTAACAATGAAAAAATAATAAAATAAAATAAAATAATAGGGAAAGTAAAAAAATATACACACACACACATATATATATATATACAGGTATACAGCAATATCAACAGCTCAATATTTTCAACCATATTAATGTATAATAACTCAAAATGGCAACTGAAACAAATTTCAAATATGTCATATATTACATTATTTCTTGGATTTACTATATATATATATGTATATGTGTATATACATATATATATATATTTAAATAACCTTGTCTTCCAATTATCAAAATGTTTCAATGACCCCTAGTCATTCATTCAAGTCATTAATAACTCTTCTTAGAAAACCTAGCATATGATAGGAACTGGAAATAGAAGTGTAAGCAGAATTAACATAATCCCTGTCTTTGTGGAGATTACAGTTTAGATAGGCTAGAACAAGCTCCATTTAAAACACATTTGCATAGAGTACAACAGAGAGTACAAGTTACCTAACCACTAAAAAAAAGTACAAAATGTACAAGAGAGAACAAAAAGTGATCTGACCTATCTTATTTGTCTTTTAATCTCATTGTATGAAAAACTACCAGAGCTATTGCCAAAGCTTATTATAAGTGTGTTGAACCAAACAGAATTCTTCCTGCTTTGCCGTTACACATCAAATGAATGTCAGGAGAGCTGTCAAGAGACCTATTCATAGTTTGTTTTTTTAGTTCATCAGAGGTGAAAAGTATTTTAACATTGCTCATATGAATACAGATAAATTGATTTTCTATGCAAAAGTCTTTATGCTTTTACATGAATCCCCAAATTTAAATATATGTGGGAAATGGATAAAAGATAGAACAGAAAAATAACAAGAGAAGACAAAAACTGAATAATAAAAATGAGAGGGGAAAAATATAAGCAAACTTATAAAGAGATAATGAAAATCTGAGATGACATGGTATAGAGAAAACTTTCTTCTACTTATCTTCATACACATTCTTTCACATTCTTCTGCCAATGCTGAAGAGCTAAATTGAATTTCATGTTACAAAACTGTTAAAACAGACATGGATTTTTTTTATTTTTGTGTTTACCAGAAACCATAGCATATCTTAGTTTTGTTTTTTGTTTTTTTTCTTTAAAAGACCAGATAAACATTAGATAAATGTTTTAACAATTGTTTTGTGGGTGGGCCATGTAATCACTATTAAAACTACTCAACTCCACTGTGTAGCATGAAAGGAAACATAGACAATACAGAAACAAATGGGTATGTTTGTGCTCCATTAAAATTTTATCTGCAAAAACAAGCAACCAACCTCTAGACTATAATTTGCCAATGCCTGTCTTAGACTAAAATATACTGTTGAATATACACATATGTGTGCACATATCTCTCTGCAAAGTGTCATGTGTACATTTGAGTTATATAATGTGTCTCTCATGCGAATAAGGGTAAATGTTATTCTAGGGTTCAATGTGCATTAAATTATAAAATATGATGCATATTTTAATTATATTATAATCTTCATCCCTTACTTTTTATGGGATACCATTGAATTCATATACATACTAATCTTTCTTTTATGATACCAAAGTTTTCCTAATCAGTTATTCTTTTTAGAATTATTTTGTAGTACTATGACTTTAATGCAAGCAGAAAGTTTCACATATGTGTGAACATATGTGTATTATTTAAGCTAATCACTTTCCCCCAACTAGAATATAAATCTGTGACTTCAGCTATTAATGTCATTTTGTAGAAATAAGTCCAGCCACCTAATCCTTCAAACGTATTGTCTTCATCATTGGGAGTTATGCCCAAGACATAGGCCAATATCAGTCCTTTCCGATAGCAATGTACTGCTGAGCAGTTATTGATAGCCCCTTTGCAGGAGACACTGCAGATATTTCCAGAGAGTTACTTTAATAGAAAATGTTTTTATGCATTGTTTTCTACATAGAATATTTTAAGAGGAAATATCTACTTATTTGTCTTGAATTAGAGCAATGTCTGGCCCATTGTCTCAGGCTCTATTAATTTTCCCACGTAAGAAAGAGTACTACCAGAAATCAGCAGATAATCTCTTACTTTCTTTATTCCCAATTATGTATGCAGTTTATAAGAGTTAGTGTAGTGACCTTGGCCCTTTCACTGGTTTATGTGGCAAGACTAGGAGCCAAGCAAAGAAACCTTAACAAGGTAAAGATGACTATATATTTACAGAATGAAAGCCAAAATTGTGCACTGGAGAAAATCAAGAGGGAATTCTGTTTTCCCATTTACGTAAATAACCAAATTCATTTCTTTCCTAAATTGAAGTTTGTCTTACATGGTCATTAAGTCTGAGCTCACAGTAATGAAGTTGACAGCTAAACCATAAGCAAATGTCACTCTTAAGCACTGATCTCATAGCCTTTACTCACCAATGTATGTATGGACTTATTTCTGTGTTTGATGTGTTAATCTGATCCTGCCAGCTCTACCCAGGTGGAACTCCAGGTGAAGACTGAAAAATCAAAGAAGGAATTGTGCACAGACAGTATTATGGAAGGTAGGAAAGCAGGGTGGGGCTTAAGGCCCCTGGAAAGACAACAGGCATGAATCGAGCCTTTGATATTGCATCAATTAAGCTGGACTAATATGACAGCAAACCACGTTCTTGTTTTGATTTGTAGAATTAGCTGTGTCTCCTCTTACTACAAAGTGAAAGAGCATAAAACAGGCAGTCTTTTCTTCATTTATAACAAAAAACTGGTTGATCACGTTTAAGAAAAATATTATATATGACCTGGCAATCTCTAAATTTAGCAATCATACAAAAAGCATTACCATCATTTCAGTTTCTAAATAAATCTCCTTTCTGCTTGCACTATAAGTGAGAATACCATATTTAGAAATGTCAGTTAAGTTTGAATTTCAGATAAATAAGGAATAACATTGTAGGAAGTATATACCCTTCAGTATTTGAGAGAGAGTTTTACTAAGAAATTATTCACTTTTTGTCTGAAATTTAAATTTAACTGGGCATCTTGCGTTATACCTGGAAATTCTAATTCTTAGTAAAGCATGAAAGATGGAAAAGGGTGACATTTCATATAGAAATATTAATTATTGGATGGATAAATTATCACTAAAGACTTTCATGCTATGGTTCATTATAGTCCAAATGAAATCAGTTTATTATTCCTTATATTGGCATGCATAATTAATTCAGAATAACTCAAAGTCTAGTCTGAAATAGTAAAATATTTTACAGTAAATGACACAATTTAAGGAAAGGAATGTTACAGAATCTAGTCAATTTCCAGGCACTCAAAAATATTTATTAAAGACTTACATGAGGTAAATTGTCCATTATCATATGGTTGGCATGGTTAATTAACTAATTCCAAGTGAGGCTGATAAAATAGTGAGTTTATTCACTTTTTAAATGGATAGTTGTCATTTAAAGCTCCTTGAAGGTTGAACAGCAACATGAAAAGTAAGAAATAGTAGAAGAAAATTAGACTAAAGGCAGAAACTATCTTTTGAAATTAACACAAGATATGACAATAGCTAACATCTTATTGAACACTTACTGTTGTTCATATATTTGGGTTGCGCGTTTGGCCAAGCACTTTACAGGCTTCATCTCTTTTTGTCCTTTAATCCTCACTGTATCCCTATGAGAAAAATGTTCCCACTGTTTCTGTTTCATAGATGAAGAAATCAGAACTTACAAGTGATTAAAAAAATTCATGTAGCGGTAGGTCAGGGTCCTTAATCCATATTTCACAAATGCCATAAAATTTCATGCTTCTAATCATTAAGTAATAGGAACCCTCACAACTAAAAAATCAGTCTGGTGCATATTTGAAAAGAGGAAATAGGTCAGAATAAAATAATAAGTAACCCAAGGTTGAAAGACTCAGAAGTCAGAAGACATACATACAGAAGCATAGAAAATATAAATAAAAAAGACAATTTAAGAGTCATTTGGTCTGTTTTCTGACCTAATTAGAGAATATTCTGACTATAAGGTGGAAAAATCTTATGCTAGGAAAGACAAGGATACTCCTGTGTAGTTTATGAAAGCTTCCAAAGTGAGTCAGATAGATCTCCTAATGGAGAACCATTGGTTTGGACAGATGTACCTACTAATAGATACAAGTGATTCATTAGGCCGCCATATGTTGGCACTATTAATTGAGAGATAGAGTTAAACATAATAGGAATGGCTTGTTGTCACTAATTACAACTATGGAAATTGGCTTCCAATTTGGGTAGCTACCAACTTGTCAGTAGGCATTGATCGAGCACATTAGAAAAAATCTTAAAAAAAAAACACAACACTTTATTAAAGTTGCTCATGGATTAGCCAGCTATGTAATATCAAAAGGAAATAAAAATTTAAATATCCAAAAGGACACAGGAATGAAATAAACATCTAAATATTATAATATACCTTTTATAAAG
>PVKE010022869.1:0-25189 GCA_004027555.1 Craseonycteris thonglongyai
GGTTCAGTGGGTTAAGCACTCACTTTGCAGCCCCGGAGACCGAGGATCAAATCCCGGCCCCGGCCTGTGTGGACCCATGTGCTGAACTGGGGAGTGCCCCCAGATCAGTTCTCACTGGGGTGAAGACCC
Source organism: Craseonycteris thonglongyai (assembly GCA_004027555.1). Taxonomy (NCBI): domain Eukaryota; kingdom Metazoa; phylum Chordata; class Mammalia; order Chiroptera; family Craseonycteridae; genus Craseonycteris; species Craseonycteris thonglongyai. The sequence goes on from PVKE010022869.1 coordinate 130, forward strand.
CGGCCCAGTTCCTGCCCTGTACAGCCCCGTGCCCACCTGTGGAATGAAACTATGTGGAAAAACCAATGATGTGCAACTATGGAGACTGTTCTGGGCACTCCCCCTTCTCTCTGTCTCTGTCTCTGTATCTCTCTCTCTGTCAAAAACAATAAAAATAAATCTTTAAAAAAAAAAATCAAGCCCTTTTCCCCATTCCTTTACAATTTGTAAAAATATATAGAATCTATGGGTGTGTGTGTGTGCGTGTGTGCTTAAAGCTCATTTTATTCTGCAAATTTTCAGGTTTTCTTATGACTGTACAGAAATACTATTTCAGATAAATTGCCTTTTCAATCTGCCTGCTTAAAATAGTAACAAAACTTCTGGTTTCTTAGTCTTACATGGACTCAAGTGGTAAAGGGATACTAAGTTTACAGTAACATTAACAGGAAAGACATGCCAACTTCTTTCTTTTTCTTTTTTTTTTTTAAACTTTATTGGTCTTTATTTTATTTTTTATTTTTTGACACAGAGAGAGAGAGAGAGAAAGAGAGAGAGAGAGAGAGATACCGAGACAGAGAGAGAACTAAACTGGGGGCACTCCCCAGTTTGGCATATGGGTCCGCACGGGCCGGGACTGGGATTCGATCCTTGGTCCCCGGCGCTGCAAAGTGAGCGCTTAACCCACTGAGCCATCCCGGCTTCCCCATCAACTTCTTTCTGAATTATACATTTTTCATAACTCATTTAATTTTTAGTATTTATTTATATCATAGTTTATAATATGACACATGATAAAATGATAAAAGCTGACTTATTTTAGGCTAGATTCCTGTTTGGTAACAAGGAAAATTCTGAAAGTTTGCAGAGAAAATAATTGATTTCAACTTCTCTTATTCCATAAAAATCATATAGAGTTGAAATGAATTGCATTAAGGGTATGAAATAAATTGGAGTACCCAGTATAGATATCACAAAACTGAATGCATATTTTTCACATTTATATTAACTTTCTTATTATTTGTACTAGTAAGATTTGATTGATAGGTCAGTGGTTCTCAACCCTGGCTACATATTAGAATTTTCTGGTGAACTTTTCAAAAAAATATCAATCCACAGCTCCTCCCCTGACCAACTGAATCAGAATCTCCAGGGGTGGAGGCATCAATGCTTTTGAAAAGGCCCCCTATGATTCTAATAGGCAGTGGGAGCTCAGAGTGACTGACTCCATACAGAGTCTGACCCTAGAAACATCAATGATCATGTGGTTTGTGTTCTGGAAGTTGACATTGCAGATCTACTACCAGCAGGTAGCAGTAGAGTGAAATAAAAAGGCAGGCCAGATGCCAGCCCTGGTTAAGAAGCCTGCCCAATACACAACACGCACCAAAAGGAATCTTCAGACTGAAAGACTTCATAAAAATCACTCTCAAGGTTGCGTTTTTTGGCTTTTTCTGAAACTTATACTTGGGTCCAATATTTGCAAAGCTCAATACATGCAACCAAGGCAAGATATGCAGGGCTGTCTGAAAAAAAATTGAGCCATAAATGCCTCTATTTCTTATATTACATGGCTAGATACTTTCCAGGCAGCCCTCGTATGAAAGATCGGAAAATGGGAAAAGGGACAGGAAGGGGGGGAAATATCACAGAATAAAAGATTTTTTTTTCAAGGACTTCTTTGCCACTAAGAAATGCAATCATTGGGAAATATAGGTACACGTAGTTATATTTACATTTGTATTTATATTCTAAACCTTCAGGATTTTGGAACGAACACAGAATTTAAAATCGAGAGTGGAAGAATCTTGATACCATAACAGTATGATCTTGAACAAGTTAATCTCCCTGACGCTCGGTTTTTCTTTTGTAAAATGGGCTTCAGGTAGAAAAATAACGGAAATACAAGCCACTTCTAATATTTTCAAGTGTACAAGTATTCATTATTTTATATGAACTTGGCTTTCTGGTATATTGGGATTTCAAGGTCTATCCCTTAGCCATCATTTTGGGAGGGCCTCCTATATACTGAGGCTGAAGACCCTGGCTCATTGTCAAGTAGAGTTAGGAATATTCACCAAAAATGTAGCCATTATTCTAAATACCTATATACACCTTGACTTTTTCTTGGTGTCTCAAGAAATAGCTAATAAGGAGTTTTATTTAGCTCAATTAAAATTGCTGAAATGTGACTAAACTAGGACATTATCTTCTCAGCAACAGGATGGAGAACAGCTGCATTTGAGAGTGCTGGCTTCTGGAAGGTAGCCAAGTTTCAAAATGTTTATATCCCCATGTTCTCCTGCTCCAAGAGGCTTAATAAAGATTCTGGTTGGAATTAAATTTACAGTACGGTGACTGGACATTTCATTTTTACTGAGATACAGTCTAATCCCTTTAGAGTATTGCATTTCATCTATATAAATATCTACAATTTGCAGAGGTCTGTTCCTATTCCAACAAATTGCAAAAGCCTGTTGATGATGTTTGGCCTCCAGAGAGCTCACAGATTTGTTTACAAACTGTATTGAGTATTATTTTCAAGCTTCGCAATCAACATTGTGAGCTTCAGCAGTCAGCTGCTTGGGCATTTTATAATACGTAGCCTTAGGCTGATAGATTCTTGTTTGCATGCCTTCACTTCTCAACTGCACTATTGTCACTGAACAGCAAGCCGGCACCAGGAATGCTGTTTAGGTCTCTTTTCGGGCTCCTATATGTCTCATTCACAGGAGACAGTCAGAGTTTCTTCATAAGCCTTAGAGTGTTGGAGTTGGAAAGAGAGTGGGAGGCCATCTGATCTAACATTCTCATCTACAGAGAAAGGCGTGCCCAAGGGAACTCAGTTAGTAGCAAAACGAGAACTTGAACCTAGGACCCCTCTAACTTCCACATCCATTGGATGAATTAGTAAGAAGCATTAAACAGCTCATAAAAGACCCAATGGTTTGAAAGGCTGTCATTGCAGAGTGCAAGGTGTGCAGTCATGCTATCTCCTCCAGCTTCCGCAGCTTCCCTGTGAGCTACGGACACTAGACATCTGAGCAGAACTCACAAATGCAGAAGTAGTGGTATTTTGGGGGATTTAAGCATATAGAAAAAAAGTGCCCTTCCTCCAGGAACTTCCCCAGGTTATCTGCACCTGGTTCTTAAAAGAGAACAACGTGATTTATTTACTAAAGTTCCAAGTAAGGGTTTTCAGGACATCTGCACATATTGGATCTGGGTTAGAGGGATGAGTGGGGCAGGGATTTGTAAATCACAAAGCATTAGAGAAACAAGAGGGAGATTACTGCCCATCATTTATTTTAATCCAAGAATGACTTGGCTTTGTTCAGTACAATTGGAATTTGGAGTCGGAACAGTACCAAGAATGCTACAGAATTCAATCTTGGCTTTTAAAACGCCAAATTGCCACATCTGTTCCCTTCATCCCAGAAAAGCCCGACTTGCTATAAGTGAAGTTGTCTCGCTATTTCCTCATTCTAAGGTACAGAGGAGCATGTATCTTTTATTGGATTCAAATCCACATGCGCTTAATGTTTCCAGGGCTGACAAAACACAAGAGCAACAGGCCCAGTTTACAACTAATCCTCGTGTAATGTAGTGACCTCAGGCAATCGGCGCTTGAAGTCTACAGACTTAAATAACAACTCCAACCATGTTACTTGATTCATGACAAGAAATCTCTGGGGGTAGTAAGGACAATAAAACCATTAGAATGGTAATTTGTGTCCCCTAGTGCATTGGCACAATGTCTGGCTGAGGGGAGTTAGCAGACTAGCTAAGGGCTGTATTCTTGACTGCCAGAGAACTCGTGGGATCGCTTACCCCCAATAATGGGTCTCAGGAACCAAAAGCAAATAGTGCAAAAAGTCAAACCTCAGATACAGCGGGAATGACTATCTAATACTGACTCACAAACTAGCTCAGGCGCTTAGATTTAGTCCTAAACTAAAAGAAATCCAGGCCAGAAGAAATGGGAACTTTAGCAAAGATTAGGAATACATGGAGGATTCTTCTTCCCTGAATACAATACAAAAATAGAAAATTGTGTTTTAATATACAATCCTGCATTTTAAAAGCCATGGTTGGATTCTGTAGCATTCTTGGTACTGTTTGATCTTGACTCCAAATTCCAACAGTACAGATGAAAGCCATATTAATGACCTCCCAGGCATCTGTGCCAGAATTAGTCCTAGATTTTTACAAATGATTTAGAACTAAAATCTCTGAGTTTGCATGTCATACTATGTTTTTCCAGAAGTGGAATGCTAAGCTAATAAGGATATATAGCCCAAGAGCTTGCTGAGTCCTAAGAGTGGCCAAAATGAAAAAAGAAATGTTGAGAATGAGGAAACCATGCTTAAGTAATACGGAATCCAAGTATCACTGAGACTACGGGATAGCTGTCATTAGAGTTTTCTGAGAGTGTGAGCTCAAAATAAGCAACTAAAAACGAACGCTAACAAAACCTAAAGGGTCCTCAGAAGAGAAGTACAGACTACACTCTGTACAACCTATAATGCACTCAGCATCTTTCAGGCAATTTCAACCTCTACATTCCAAGACCCACTGGAGAAGGGTCAGAGCTGCATCTGCAGGCCCTGGGGGGCTATCACATCAGGATTCCTTGAGATGAAAGCGTGGAGACAACAATCTGTAAAGTGAGAGCCGCGGTGGATCAGAGCAAACATTCTAGAGTGCTGCAGAAGCATCCGGCCGGCACCGTCTTCTTACTCATCATTCAGTCACCCCATAAAGTGAGGACTAATTATGAGCCTAATACAGAAGAAGGAACCAAGGCTAAGAGATATTAAATGACATACTAGTAAGGGGCAAGAATTCCAACCCAGGTTGTTTGACTCCCAACCTCTGACTATGCCAATCTCCATATTTTAGGCTTTCCATAGAACTTTTGATTTCCTTTATCCTAAGGAGGCCAGATTGCAGCTAATAATCAGTGGCTCCTTTTCGATAGTGTCTGGGTCACCCCCCCTTCCCCGTGTCTGCTCCTCATCAGACCCACTTCTCCCCTTACAGAGGGGAACTCTTCCTCTCCTTGCAATGTCCTCCTGGAAAAGAGGGCTACAAGCCTGCTCAGCTTGAGACATTCTGAAAGTGTCATTTGAAAGAAGGGACTTTAAGATGGACAGATTTCCAAACGCCTTTAAAAATCAAGAAATGCCTCACCCATTCAGGTTGAAAACATAAAGGAATTCAATTAAACTTATCTTGGATGACAAGTCTAAATGAATTATTGAAGGACATTGGGAGTGTCTGAGGGACATTGCTAATCCTTTGGAAATGATATAGCATTTAAATCACATCTCTTAGTGTTACTTTCCAAGGTCGTTTTTATGCTGGATGAATTAGGGTCTAACCTATTTAGAAAAATTTTGGTTAACTTTTCTTAGGTTCCTGACTGTCCACAATTTTATTTTGGGGAGTGCAGGGACCAAAACGGGTGGGCTCATAAAAAAAACAAAAACAAAAAAAAACCAACTGACTGATTTTCAAAGTGAAAACACATGTAGCATGACAAGAAGGGGAGGGGGGAGTGATGCTATTTGAAAATACAATTATGTTTTTCAAAATATAAAAGTTATACATGATCAATAGCCTTAGCGAAGCCTCACAACATAAGAAAATAATAAATGGAAGAATAAAAATCTCTTGAAGACTATTACAAATCATGAGAAATGACTTCGTACATGTAGCTAATGACTCTGATATTCAGTAACTATTTTATGACAAAGTTTTCTCTTATTTTTATTCATTGCAGTTATAATCTCCTTTTATATTTCTTTTGATGTTGTTTTAGAGAGATCATTGATCTATATTCATTATCTGTACATTTCCTTCCCAGACTAAAGTGTGATCAGCATTAGCAATAGGAAATCTTCAAGCATCTATTATGACTTGGGGTCCTGTTCTAGTTGCTGACTACATGTTTAGTTGTCTATCCTCACAGGGTGGTTAGTTGTTTTAAGTATTTATTTATTTTAAAATACTACAAAATTGTAATCAATATCAGTAATACACAGTTGACTAACCAAAAATCAAGCTAACAACAAAATAGGGACTATTATGTTTTTCTCTTACTCTATATTCGCTGCAAACCTTGAGAAACATATTCTTATCGTGACTGCTCATATGTGAATCAGGTTCCTTAGAGTCCTCTAATAGCATTCCATCACCCTTAGCATAAAACCCAATATCCTTGCCATAGTCAGCCAGGCCCAGCATGGACACTGTCTCTTGGGTTCCCTGCACTCCAACCATACTGGTTGTCGTTTAGCACATCGAATGTTCTAATTTACGGTATTCCCACAACAAGATGTTTGCACATGCTATGTCCTCTTCCTAACCAGCTTTTTCTTCCTCTACCATTGCTGTCTGGATCTGTCCCATTGGTCACCTCTTTAGAAAAACAAAAAGTAAATATGTGGGGGTCAATAGGTAAGCAGTATTTGTCAAAAGCAATTAGGACTGAGTAAAAATGGAAAACTCTCTAATCTATCAATATAAATATAAATGAAAAACAGAGAATCGTTTTCTATCCAATTCATTCCTCCACAAAATGTTCATCTTTAATCCACTCAAAGGGGATTATTGACCATCAAAAAACCTCAATTCTGGATATCAAACATAAACTGTTATGACCTTTTAAAATTGGAATGTTCAGTTCTTCTATCTCATTGTTTATTTAAAACAATATCATTTTTGATAGATTTAGTTTGGTTTAAGTTTAAATACATATGGGAATTTCTTCCTTCCACTCCTATTCATGAAAAAAAAAAAATGTTTAGCAGGTGGATCATTGCACAATATATAATGGAACGCCTAGGGTGGGGGTGGCGAACCTATGGCACGCGTGCCCAAAGTGGCACGCGGAGCAATTATTTCGGCATGTGAAATTATTTGTTATAAAAACATCCTATGCCTCTTGTAGATATAAAAATAATCGATACCTCTACCTCACTCGATGGGTAGGCACGCGAGTCGAGCGAGTATACTCTTATTTCATACACTTTGGCACTCAGTCGCCAAAAAGTTCGCCACCCCTGCCTAGGGGCTACTTGGGTTGTTGCTTTGCTTGTTTGTGTCTTGGGTTATTCTCAGATACCAGGTTTGCGGGTGTACCTACACTACGCCAGTAGCTGGATCATCTTCTCTCCTGATCCTTACTCCCCTCCTCTCTAAGGGTCATTTATGATCATCTTCTGGAAGTTCCTGAACATTGAGCTCACAGCAGAGAAAATCCAGCAGCAAGGGTTTGTTTGCATCATGGGGAGTAGCCAGCCACCTGGCTAGGCAGGAGATCCCAGTGTTTTTTCTGCCTCCAATTATAGTACTATTAAAAGTCAGCAGCATTTCCTGGCCCCGCAGCATGCAGAGTCTAGGAATGAGCCTGCGCCCTCCATGAGGCAGTGAAGAGCGTTTCCAGTGTGGAGAGAAGGCAGCTTGTGCCAGAGATTCACTGCAGTGCAGGCAGTCTGCTAAGAGACCCCAGAAGTCACTTGCTTATTCAAACTTTGCTTGCAGGCATGTCATCTTTTTTCTTATACATACTTATATTCTTAAGCTCCCAGCAGATGAGTTTCCTAATCATTATTTTTTCATGACCTATGCTTATATCTTTTATGATATCTGATGGCTGTCATAGCAATGCAGACACTGTTTTCTCTTTCAATATTTGTATACACATATTGCTTTAATGTTGCACGATTCTTGGAGCTGAGCAACACCCACATTTCTTGGCTGATGATTCAAGTGCTAAAAAACTGTTAAATTTTATCTTTTACTGGGAGAAAAACAGAGCTCTGAGTCCCATGGATTAAAGTAGTGTGAGGCACAGAACTTTTGTTGGTGTTAAAAATCATCTGGGGCCTTCCTCCACACACACACACACACACACACACACCCACCCTACAGATTACAAATCCTCAGACTCCATCCCTGCAGATACAGATCCAGGTCTAGGAATTTGTCTTTCCTTTCTTTTTAAGTAGAGCCCTAGGTAATCCTGAGAAAGGCCCACAGATCATGCTCTGAGATAGCCAAGGCTGAAGAAGGGCTGTTTCAGCTCTTCTCACCCATTTAGTAAGCTGTCATCTGGAGTAATTCCCATCTAAGCCCAGAAAGATACCTCTGAAGAGTTCAGAAGTCCTGTGAGTGAACGGAACATTCTGCATTGAGACATTTCTGGATGCCTACATAAGAGAAAAGGCAAATAAATACATTGTTTCAAAATAAAAATGGCCGCATTTCCTCATCTGGCTGCCTTTTTCCTTTCCTCCTTCTTCTTCCTATTCACCATGTCTTTCTCCTTTTCCTCCTTTTTTGGTTCATTTAGGCACTCTATTTTCTTTTCTCCTCTATTATCCAACCACCTTTTCCAGAAGCTGTTGCAAAGTTGTCAGGTGACTATTTTTAAGAAGATGGAGTAGGTACATATCAACTGTTAGGGGAACTTAAAGGTGAGATTCAGAGCTTCAGAAAAGCCAAGAAGCCACTGTCTTCAGAGTCTTGGTTGGGAATAAATGACCATTCTTATTTTTAAGATGATTGTGATAGGTGTGACAAAGTGATGGAAAAATTCAGTAGCACATCATTGCTCAGATCCCAGCAAGGGAGTATTCTTCCTCATGGCTCCAAACCTCTACACAATCCCCCTCAACATTACCAGGAATAGGCAAACAATCCACAGTCATCTTGGCCCACCAATTTTAAAGCCAACTGACACAATGGAAACCTCCAGGAACTGATTATCAAGATTCGTCACCAGGGTAACTCCCAGCCTAGTAATGGAGCTGAGCTTTTGAGTGGTTGGAGAATGCGAGGGTAGCAAGACTAATTTAAGGGTTTGCTAACACGGACAAAGCTATTTACAAGCAAGGTCTTTCATTCTTTTATCGGTGAAGCAAACCAGCTGCCCTGTTCCCCTTGACACTGTAATCTGGCCAGTAAAATGGCAGTTGGTTAACAACATCCTCTCCCCAAGCCAGGAAATGATGAAAAAATGTCTCCATGGACCTCTTTGGGAATAAACAAAGAGACATGCTTAGTATCTTTTGAACATGTAGCTGTTGAGATGGAAGAAAACGAGTTGCAAAAATAATGGATGAATGATTAACAGCGGGGTTTGTATCCTGACAGTGTGTATCCATCACCTTTGTGGGTCAAGAGCTATCTTCGTATACTAATCCAGAAAAAGAAAAGAGAATGGAAATTTGAAAAGCTGTTCTTTTTTCCAAAAGCAGAATAGCTCTGTCCTCTTACATTTCCATTAGGTGCCAGACCTCTGTCTTGTCCTGCCTTAATAGGGAAGTAACCGGTCTTCCATCTGGAAAGCTGGCTACCACACACCTGTAGAGGGAGTCCTGAGTACAGGGAAGGGGATGGAATACAAAAGTTCTCTCCTATGAGCAGGAAATGAGCAGTTCTTACTGGGGTCACTCAACTTCTGTATGTTTCAGCTTCCAGTTCTCCTCAAAGCCACCTCACACCATCAGATATATCCTTTTTATTGATGCCTTTTGGACTATCAGTTTATTCTAAGTGCAGAGGAGGAGTGTAGGTTCCATAGACCACACCACAGCCTGTTTATGTATTCTATCACCAGGTTGACTCTTGAACTGCAGTTCTGAGCTGTAAGTCATTACATGGCAACTACTGCAACACATAGGTCTTATCAATTATTTGTAGCAACACCTTGTCTATCAAAATGAAACATCTGACTATGGATTTGTTCTGCACCTGGATGCTCACTATCCCTGAGAATGCTTAAGAAGGACAGCTTTGCTTACAACTCTCATTACTCACTGACAGGCTGTTCTGTTGCTATTGGCTCCTGGCCCTGTTTTAGAATTAATAGAACCCTTTTAGTTAATAACACTATATAAAACTGATTCCTCCATGGCTCTACCTTCAAGGCCCTGAACCTAAGCTGGAAGAAGTTCTATCCTTTATATCCAAGAAAAAAATAAATAAATAGTCTCAAAACATTTTCTCACCTGACATATTTTAATATTATAGAACACATCCATTGTGATAAGTAGCTTGACCAAAACCATCCTTTCTAAGTCCTGCAAAAGCATAAAACACTCTGAGAAAATAATAATAAAGAGTAACTGACCTAAGAACTCAGAATATTACCTGTACAGAGGCATGGCCTTGCGATCAATCAGCTCCCTCATTCTTGTGGAAGAAACAGACCTATTTCAGTAATTCAGGGAAGCAAAATAATTTGCCCAAGGTCACAAAATTAGTTGCAGAACCAGCGCTTAATTATAGTCCCTGGAAATTAAGTCAAAGTTTATATGACTAGACCTGCTGCATCAGTAATATCTCTTCTCAAAGCATTCTAAATTAAATGCAGATGGCATGATGATGATCCCAATGGCCTTTTTGCAGAGCTGACCCCTGACGCCTCTGATCAGCACGAAACAGTTCCCAGCTCCCTTGGCTGATTTCACGAAGTTTAACTGGAGCTGGAAAAATTCCCTCTTGATTTAGTTGGTGACCATTCCAACCAAAAGGTTTTCATCATCACATATCCATGTTGAGGAGTGAAGGTGCTATTCACTCATCTTCATCCCTAAAAGCTACTCCAAACCTGCCATCCCATCACTTTACCTTCTCCTGTCTGGGCTGCTATGGTAGGGACCACCACTCCCCTGTGGAATGCTCTCATTGCTTTATCTCCAGGATTTTCCGAATGTGAGGTCTAATATCCCATCTCATATGCTCCCATGCAAACCCATGTCAGTATTAGTGGCTGCCTGAGGTTGCTCATTCACAGACTTGCCGCATAACTGCTAAGGCATGTATTTGCTATTGAAACCTACAGCACATACATGGTGCTCACCATCCAGAAGGTGCTCAGTAGAGCGTGTTTGCAATGAATGTTTTGATGACAAAACAGGTGGTACACGATTCAAAATATTTTATTTGAACATGGTACACTCTGCTACAAAACAACTGTGTCCTTAATACTCCTATGCATTTTGACAACTCACTTATTGCTTCAGAGAGTTACTGGAAAGAGAAAAGCATGACATATAAGATGGTGAAGATAACAGAGATTTCATGCTGTTTAAATAGAAGAAACAGAGCTGGTTAATTAAAGAGGAAAAGTAATAATATTATGGAGCTGTAATAAAAAGAGAAATAAAGGCCTAAGGGAAGAAAGACAAGGAGGGGAAAAGCTGTATTCAGAAAATAACCATATGCTGAGAATATCCTTAGCCAACTAAATTTGGAAAAATTAGACAATCCAAATGTCATTCAGTAGTCAAGAATATGATGGCAGTATAATTTTTATTTATAAAATCCATTATCCTTTTCTGGATCTTGTGTGTGTGTGTGTGTTTATTCTAGGAAAGATGAACAAGACACAAAATCTGTGGATGTCACCTTAAAACAGAAAAAGCCAAATATGCAGAGGTCTGGTTTTGTGAGAGCCACATTCTGAACCAGCACCAACAAGTCCCCATCAGTTCACTAACAGTGAACTGATTACAAATGTGACCAAGTGGAAAAACCTCCCTGCTGCCAAACTAGTCATTGGAACTTTGATAAGGTGACAATTTAGCACTGAGCACAAGTTCAGAGATGCATTAAAATTAAAGGGGGGAAAAAACTAAAATGGAGACAAAGGTGGTAGATCGCTCCACCTTAACACCATAAAACGGTTCCCAGTATCTAATTTCCCTAAATACATGAATGTTTTTCAGAACTGATCTTCATGCTCCACAACAGTATTGCTCACTGTTGACTCTCCTTTCTCTTCTGGCACCAGATTTCCCTTTCTCTCTAATCTGTTTATTCTCCTCCCTGGCGTCTGTCCTTTAATTTGGGAGCTGTCTGGAGGGTCTGTCCTATCTTTTCTCACCCTATGTATATACCAGAGTTGTCTGGAAAAAAAAAAATCCAGCCATAAATGCTTCTATTTTTCATATTACATGGATGGATACTTTCCGGACAGCCCTCATAGTCTAGTGAAATATTTTTGCTTCTTTGACTCAGCTACCATCTTTATGCTGGTGACTCTCCAACCTATTTCTAGTCAAGATCTTGCAGCCCTGGGGATCCAATTGTGCACTGACGGACTTCATGTGAATGATTGCTGGGAATCTATAGCCCAGTGAGTTCACACTACTTACTGGCCCCTTTTGCCATGCTGTCCTTATTAGTCACTGCTCAGGAACAACCCATGGTTCACCCAGGTAACCTGGTCAGAAATCTGAGCCTCATTCTTTTTTTTTTAAAGATTTATTTTATTGTTTTTGACAGAGACAGAGAGAAGGGGGAGGGTCCAGAGCAGTCTCCGTAGTTGTACATCATCAGTTTTCAGCATGGTTTTGTTTCCCCTCGAGCCAGGGGCTGAGCTGAGTTGGGTGGGGAGTGGCAAGAACCAAACTGGGAGCATCCTGCATGGGAAGTACACCCTAGTTCAGCATAAGGCTCCTCACAGGCCGGGGCCAGGATTCGATCCTCAGTCCCCAGGGCTGCAAAGTGAGCTCTTTACCCACTGCGCCATCTCAGCTTCCCATGAGCCTCATTCTTGATTCTTCCTTCTTCATTAGATCACAAATATACTGAGTGTCAGCATGGAGCAGAAACTGTGCTAGGTAAACCCTGGATAGATGGTCAAAGCAGTCCTTGCCTTCCTGAGGCTGGTGGCCGTGGACATTTCCTCACTCTCACTGATTCTGCTAACACTGTTTTATTGTTCTTCAGAAGCCCCCTTCCCTGCTTTCCTTATTTAGGCACCATTACTTCTTGTCTTGATTGCCTCAATCAGCTTCTCTTATTCTGGGCTTGCCTTTTCAAACCATTTCTACAATAAAGAGAAGTCTGCCTAAAACCAGTCTTATCACATCTCTGCTTAACATACTTCAGTGTCTCCTCACTGCTCGGAGGGTAAAACTTCTCATTAAATATCTCCAAGGAAGGGCTTGGCAAAGGCCTGCAGGAACACTGGGAAGGAAGACAACACCTGGTCCTTCAGACCTAGTCTTTACATATTCACTCAACATTGTTGATCCGGGAAAATGGATTCTATCAATAAAAACTGATATCCATTTATATCTAATGTGAGGAATTTGCCATATGCATTTACAATAACATAGCATCTTTTTATGCTGATGCCTTCATACCTATACAAAAAAACATTCTACCTTATATACCGACATGTTATTAACCTACTCTTTTTGTTTTCATGTTCTGGATATCTTTCCACGTCATTAAATATTCTTATACCACATTACTTGGATGACTGCATAAAATCGAATTGATTTATTCTTAAATTTGATATTTTCCAAAGTGATACATGCGCCAAGCAGAAAAACAATCTATTAGAATTAAAGGGTTCATAATAAAAAACAACAGTACCTGATACTAGCTGTCCCCACTTCTCCCTAGTCCCCAGAAGCAGTCATTTAAGATTATTTTAGCTGTTGTTTCTAATTTATCTCTGTATTTCTCAATAATATGCCTATGCCACTTTACTATGGATTTATCTATTTTATATATTGACTTTCAGTGTGATGTAGTCAATCATTTGACAAATATTTATGATTCACCTACTACGTGCCAGGCACTGTTACTGGCAGTGAGTAAACCAGACAAGATCATTTCATTTATGAAACCTAAGTTCTAGGAGAAAGGCAATCAAAGAGCAAATAAGTAAATAAAACAATGTATAGTTAGTTATGTGCTATAAAGAATATAAAACAGGGTAATAAATATCAAAAAGACAGACTTCAGGAAGGGTGTTCAAGAAACATTTCTCTGGGGTAACATTTAAGTTCAAAAGATCTAGGGCAAGAGCTGCATTCATTAGAATATATGACAGATCCTGTAGTAATGACTTAAACAAGTGAAGTTTATTTTTGCCTTATATAAAAGCCTGAGGGTTGGCCATCCAGGGATCTGGGATCCTTCTATTTTCTGGCTCTTCATCTGTACAATCCAAGTTGGCTCCACCATATCTTCATATGCTCCAAACAGCAAGATGGTGGAAGAAGGGAGTATCCCTTCTCTGTAAGAGCACAACTCAGCAATTCTCATCCCTTCTGTTCACATTCTTTTGTGAACTCACTTCAAGAGAGACTTCAATGTGGTTTCTATTCTGGGTAGCCATGCGCTGAACTAAAATTCTACGGCTATGGAAGAGGAGAAAAATGGGCTACTGGGGCCAGTTTATGCTCAAATCAAAAAAACAACAAAACCCACAAACATTTTATGCAGAGGAAAGATCAAGGGCAATGGCTCTGAGCGGATAAAGACCTTGACTTGGTTAAGGAAGAGAGCAAAGGCCAGTGTCATTGAATTGTGGTTAAGAATAGGAGAGTGGGAAGATATGAGATCAGGGAGGCAGACAGGGCCAGATAATGTAGGGATTTTTAAACCATTCACTTTCACGTCCTCTTTCTATAATAGCATTGCCATTGGTTTTGATTAAATCATTAATCACTATTTATGTCAAGGGTATGTAAATATTGTTCATTATAGACTTCACTAAGGAACCCAAGACTCTTCCTCTGCCTAGCACGTATCTTACACATAATTAACATCCAGTAAATGTTCCCTGAATGAGTCATCCAATGAGGGTTCAGATAAACTTTTTCATATTATGTATTAAAAAAATTTTAAACTTCTGCCATTAAACAGTGAGCAGCTGAAGAAGCTAACACAGTCAAGGACAATTCTGAGCCCAGATGCAAATGTGTAACAAAAGGACACAGAGAACTCAGTTAAGCAGCAACCATGGAGATTGGTAGCTGCCAGATAAATGTACCCAGCACTCTCAAGCAACTGGCAAAAGAATCACATTTTTTTGTGCTGGTTGCTTGAGTTCCAGTTAACTGAGAGTTTACTGTATTTAACATTTTCCTTAACTGTTTATTTGGCACAGCAAGGGTAGTATAACGAAACCCACCTGTTTCTTCATGTTCAGGGATTTCAAATGGTGACAAAAAGAACTTTAGGCTGAACTTCAGATGACTTATCTCACCTGTTCTTTGTCAGAAACTTATTAAAAAATTTTTAATACATATGAATAAATTACTAGGACACAACCTAGATTAAATATAGAGTTCTCATATAAAAGTCAACAGCTTTGAAACAAAAAGATACATTTCTTGGCCATTCTCATGACATGTGAATAGCTGAGTTGTTTAAACCACTGTGCTTTTATTATGTACTTAAAAGAAACTTGATGTTAACCAGGAATTATGTAATTATAGGATTTAGAGCTAAATAGGGCCCACCAAGTTATTTATTTCATTATCTAGTTTTCAGAGATTTCAAATAGCATGCTGCAATTTTGAAGTTTAAAAATTGGATAAAAACTTACATTTAGATATTCACATCAAAATAGTGGGCCATTTTTATAAATGGCACTGCTTATTCAAGGTCAGCTGGTATTTTCTACTCTGATATCAAAACCTTCCTAGCTCAAGTCTTCCTTTCCAGCTTATAAGGATCATTTTCCTTTTATTCTGCAAGCTGAGGCAAGAAGTCTGTCTTACCTGTGCTGCCTATAACTTCATGATACCTGGAATGTTGCTATGCATTTTAGATTTATCTTGTTATTAATTCAAATAATTCTCCTTGGGTGAAAAATGTAGGCTTGCCATTACTAAACATCATTACCTTCTAGCAAATCAAGGCCAAAGTCTATAAAACTATTTTGCTTAGGTTTAAACAATACATTTTAGAACAACCATTTAGTTGAGCTCTCTGGAAAGCGTCCTCTTTCAAAACAGTTAGTGAAAAGATGCTCAACATCATTAGTCTTAGGAAAAGGCAAATGAAAACCTCCACGAGATACCACTTCACACTCACCAAGATGGCTGTAATCAAAACGGTAGACATAACAAGTGTTGGCAAGGATGTGGAAAGGCTAGAACCCTCATACACTCCTGGGGGGAATGTAAAATGGTGCCATGCTTTGGAAAACAATCTGGTATTTCCTCAAAATGCTTACGGTAAACATAGTTACCATATCATCTACCAAATCCATTTCTAGACATTTACCAAAGAGAAATAAAAATATATGTCTGTACAAAAAGACTCATACAATATATATTACCCCTAATTGACAAAAAGTAGAAACAACCCACACATCTACCATCAGCTGAATTGATGAACAAAAATTGTATTTTTAAATGATGGATTATTTGGCTATAAAAAGGAATGAAATATTAAAACATGCTAAACATGGATGAGTCTTGAAAACATTGTTAAATCAAAAGAGCCAATCACCAAAGACCACACATTGTTTCATTTACCGGTATATGACTTGTCCAGAATAGGTCAACCTATAGTGTCAGAAAGATTAGTTGTTGCCTAGGACAAAGAGTAGGTGGAAGTTGGTGGAGAGGGAGGGCTGGGGAATAACTGCTGATAAGCATGGGGTTTCTTTTGGGATGATAAAAATAATCTAAAATTGATTGTAATGATAGTTGCACAACTCTAGTAAACATGATGAAAACGGTTGTATTGCACAATTTAAATGGCCGAGTTAAATGATATGTGAATTATATCTCAGTGAAGCTATTTAAAAAACAAAAACATGACAAAATAGTTAGGCACTCTTTCCATGGATAAAAGATGCTAATAAAAAAAAAAAATTGGCTGATTTAGCAAAACAAGGATATTTGGCCTTCATTCCCCTTCCAGAAACTGTTGCTTTTAGTTCATTTACAATTCTATCTGCTTATCCCATGTGATATGTAATCAGAGCTCAGAGCCACAACAGGAAGTCCATAATGGTTCTTTCAAACAAACTTAAAAAGACAGTTTAATAACATTATCTAATGGTGTATTAAAGCACCACTTTGATGCTATTTTATGATCGTAAGCTCTTGCTTTCTATTTTGAAATAATAGAAGGGCTTATACAGATAATGTAATGTGACTTTATGAAACCTTTTTCATTGAAAAAGATCTATTATATTTAGGACAAAGTGAATAGTACTCTTAGATGTTTTTAAACCCTTATGTAATTTACATTAGCTCTGTAGGGATTTAAACCACAAATACAGCCCTAAACATAGAGAAACACTTACATCAGGCTTGTCCAATCCATGGCCCGTGGGCCACATATAGCCCAGAAAGGCTTTGAATTCAGCCCAACACAAATTTGTAAACTTTCTTAAAATGTGAGATTTTTTTGTGATTTTCCTTTTCTAGCTCATTAGCTATCAGCGTTAGTGTATTTCATGTGTGGCCCAAGACAATTCTTCTTCTAAAGTGACCCAGAGAAGTCAAAAGGTGAACACCCCTGACTTAAATAAACCAAGTTTGATTTATTAATAAATTAAATGAGCTTTTTAGATGAGTTCAATTGATCACTAATGAATTGTTTGCATACTGCTTTGTTTCTTAGTTTCATGTGTATCCTATTTCATTAACCACTTCATACAACTCCAACCTACCCCAATCTCTCCTTTCTCAAAGTATAAACCCACACAAACTTATCTTTTAAGAATTTTATATATCTTAGCTTACTCTGTCCCCTAAGTATCTTGTCTTAAACTTGAACAGCTCATAGATACCCCATAATTATGTGTTTCTCAAGGTCAAGGCTTGGCCCAGGTCATCTGTTAAGCTATAATACATATACTGTATATAATGTTCATATAGATGGTTAAGTATTTGTGCATATTAATATTTATGTATCTAATTAGCTACCTACCTATCTACCTTACTTTTCATTTCTGACACAACTATATGCTGACTATCCCAAATTTTCAAAACCTTTAGATTTTCTACAGAATAACTTCCAAACTCCTTAGTGTAGGTGTCAAAGCTCTTTGCTATCTTCCCCATCTACCCATTCTAGCCTGACTTTCACAAGCTAACACACCAATTACTCAATGTTACTCTTCCACACCTTATGCTGTCACACCTCCAGGACTTTGCTGTCCTAGGCTTGCTCTCCAGGCTATGAAAAGTCTGTTAATCTTTTAAGGACCCTGTAAAAAGTTATCTTGTCTATGGACCCTGCCTTATCAGCACACATTTCTCCCTTTTAAGGGTTCCCATGGCACTTTGATATGATATCACTTATCACAGCTTGACTTATATGGTGCCTAGAGACGTATATTTCTAGCCTGATATTCTCTAATGCTTGAGACTATTTTGTTTATGTATCAACGCCCTAACAAAGCATGTTTGTATTATAATTCCCTCACCCTGTACAGAATAAATGTATTATAATTCCCTCACCCTGTACTCAATAAATGTTTGCAGATTGAATTATGATTTTTCTTACTTCAAATTACTTCTTTATTGGACTTTTTCTAAGATAATACCAAATGAACTGAATGGACAGCAATAAAACCACCAAAGAAGTTACAAGCCACTATCAATACTCTTTCAAGGCAGATCATTTGGGGAACTAGTACTTGAAGATGATTCTGTAGTTCCTTAGTCTAGTTACTGATGGTTATTCAGGAACCAAATAAGGAAATTCTGAATGCATTTGGTTCACAGGAATATAACTCAATAATTGAACAAAGCATTAATTTAAATAACTTGTTCTGAAGACTAGAACATTAATAAATATAGAGTGAGTGATAAATAACTTAGACTTAAAAGGCATTGACATCATATGGAAAATATTTTCCTATTACATCAAAGTCATGAGAACTTGAAATTTGCCTGTCATCACAGCATCTGGTAATTCAATGCTCAATGTCAGATAAGATGGTAAAGAAGCTTCATGAAAAGTTGCAAAAACATATATAGTAAAACATTTTCCCCTATGTTGGCTTAATTCTACTCCTTTTCTGTGCACATTTAGGATGCTTAAGAGCTATATCATCCATTTATTTTGTGTTGATAGATTTCTTCTATTTCACTGTAAAATGGAATATTTTTACCTACCAAAGTGTTAGGTATTGGAACCTAAGAATTTCATATATGGGTCTCAGCAGAGCCTAGGAAAGTTTGGTTGTGATTGTGACTTTTAATAAATCTATTTGGGATAGTCCATAAATGAGATTTTGTGTATTACGCAGCAATAGCAGCAAAGCAAAATCATTCCAAGGTGCCACAATGGTCCTATTTGTGTAGAACAATGTTTTTGCAGTGAGTAATAAAAAGGCCAAAGTTGCTCTTAAGTAACATGCCTGAATTTTCAAAGAAAAATATTCAAAATTATGGAAAAATCTTTTTACCAATGAAAAATGATAACTCTAGGAAAAATATCAATAAAAATGATTCTAAATGATTTGAACATCTCTCCTATATTAAAAAATACCTATATTTGTAAAATATACAAAGTTTTCCTAATTATAACTCATAATTAGTAAATTATAAAAAATTTAAGGCCACAAGCCCAAACAAGTTACAATATTTTAAATGTGTAATGAAGTCAACTAAGAACATGGTTAAAATGGATTTACTGCCACGGTGTCCCTAAAAGCTTTTCCTCCCTTAAATGTGGTCCCTACAGCCCTTACCTCCATAACAATAAAATCCAAGCTGAAAATAATTTTCCATGAAAACATTTATGAAGAAATCCCCAATTTCATTGCTAGAGGTAATTCAAGAATACACATATAAACACATGAATGTATTCATTATGATAGCCATTTTCTTATTTACACCCCATACAATATTTTTAATATGCACTGGCCTAAAATTTTCATTTTCAGATCAGCTACTTAATCTGTGTTGGAGAAATAAAGATCATAATTGTATAATCTCATTTTTTTAAAAAGCATGGCAATCTAAACTTTTAGTTATCTGTTATCTGGAGTAAACAATTCAGATAAACATCATTCATGCAAACTGTCCTCCATCCTCTATTGAGTAATTATCTCGGCTCTTTGAGTCACCTTCTTCAGAGTAAAATACTGAATTATTTTCATTGAAAATTTATAAAATTCCATGAAAGGCACGACTAAGATTTCATAAATCCTAAAATCCAAGACACAATATAGCAAATTTAAGATTACTTTTTTATTTAAGTATACATATCTTAAAAGTTTTAACTCATAAAAATATGCCCCATATTAAATTAATTTAAAGATACATAATTACTTATATATAAATATTTCAATCTAATTATCCATCATCATGAATCCCTTTGGTCCCAGAACCTGCCTTTCCTTCCTTTCTTGAGGCTGTCCCCATTGGGAAGGATAAGAGCCATGGGTACTAGGGAGACCAGTCCCAGTTATATCACTGATGATGCTAAGAGGCACTCAGCCCATGAACAACTCTTCAAATGTAAATAAGAAAATAAACTATATGAGTGACCTTCATGAGGCTTTCCACATAAAGTGTATTTCATATCACTAAAGATTTAATGACTAACAAGCTATACCTAAGTTACTTTACTACTGAGATCTTTGAGGTAACATCAATATCCAGCTTCCATTTTCCATTCTTTAAAATATTTCTCCATGGTGCTCCTAGATTTCAAGGTGCCAACATTCACAGTAGGTATGATTTTCTGGGGCTTTAGCCACTGAACGAAGTGTTTCAGTTCTAGGTAGCTGCTGTGTTCACTGTAAGGAATTCCTGGAACACACAAAAAAAGATATTGCCTACTAGCAATCAAATTAATTTTTAAAAATGCACAAGTCCACAATAAAATAAAAAAATAAAGGAAAGCAGTCTATCTAGAGTATTTTTCGCCATAAATGCCTTGATGCCTTATTTCTGATAAGAAAAAACAAAAACAAAAAAACAAAATAAAACTGTTATAAATAATAAAAATTAAAACAATTCTATTACTTTTCTATGTAGACAACAATATGCATTTCTATAATTCTTATTTATAAGTAGGCTTTTATTTTTAAATAACTCTGCCCTTTAAGCACTTCATTTAGTTACAAATTTCAGGAAACTCCTGGAAGAAATGAGTAAATTTTGAAGAACAAAAAGCAGGAGACTCTTTATTTTCAGAGAAAGTACCGGTAAATGGATTCCAGTCCCTAAGCTTTGCACACATAAAAAATAAGCAAAAAGAGAAACAAGTAAATCTTTAAAATTTCCTTATCTTCTTTACTGAAGATAAAGTACCACAGTGAAAGACAGAGAGGAGCCTGTTCTGAGTAAACTAGGGTTTTCAGAGGCTAAAAGTAAGTCACTGGGCTAGTGACATATCAAAAATGTTTCTGGGGAAGCTGGGATGGCTCAGTGGTTTAAGCGCTCACTTTGCAGGCCCAGGGATCAAGGATCGAATCCTGGCCCGTGCGGACCCATTTGCTGAACTGGGGAGTGCCCCCAGTTTGGTTCTCACCAGGGTGAGACCCCAGCCCTGTTCCTGCCCTGTGCAGCCCCAAGCCCACCTATGGAATAAAACTATGTGGAAAAACCAATGATGTGCAACTATGGAGACTATTCTGGGCCCTCCCCTTTCTCTCTGTCTCTGTCTCTCTCTCCCTCTGTCAAAAACAAAAATAAAATCTTAAAAAAAAAAATGTTTCCATCAGCCATTAGTGTAATAAGCCAACTTCTAAGGACAATGGTAAACCTCCTCTAAGAGATGAAAAAATTCAAGTCTAACTCTGGCCGTCACCACGTTGAATCCATTGTCTTCCTGCTCTCAGTTTCACAGTGTCATCTGAACTTCCAGCAACTGTACCAACCACCTTTCAAGCAGTTCTACAGTTTCCTCTACTTACTGCTGATCACACAAAGTGATCTGTATTAGTCAATGTCTATTTACCATGTTCATACTCCTTTATATCAGTCTACAACATATGAAGGATTCAGGTTTAGAGTACACAGAACAAGCTGAAATTCCTGAATTGTTGAAGATTCTTTCGTGCCTGCTTTTCCAGCATCTTAATTTTTCTGCCCTCTTTAAAAATGAAAAGTAACTACAAACATTAAAAGTGAGAAAATTTAATAATAATACCATATATTGAAATGTTTCCTTTGGTCTGGGGAACAACATCAGCTATACTCGTCAACTTATTAGAATGTGTCCATCCTGTAGGTCGAAAAGCCAAAATCTGATCATATCTCCCATCACACTTCTTCAAATGACTCTGTAAATCCTGAGGGGGAAAAATTGCTTTAATGGTCAGTGAAGATGGCTAATAAGGAATAAAACAGAATGATTAAATATATTACATCGGCGTAGTCACAGGGAATTTTCACATGGTAAGCATTAGCTTGCAACAATCTAACACTGTGCTTCCAAAAAAATAAAATCACTGGAAAGAAAAGAATCTCTTCCCATTTACTTATTTAAAGTTAAATACGGTTAAGTACAGTCTGAAAAAAGTAAGACGGGGTAACTTTAAACATAAGTAATTATGTATTAAAAAGTTACAATTCAGATAGCTACCAAAAAAGCAAAAACAAAACAACAACAACAAAAAACCTTTCCAAATACTACAGCTATTAGGATGTTAATATTATAGATACTAGTATCTAATAGTACTCCTATTAGATGTACTAATATTAATACTGGCAATCATCAATCCAAACATATCCCCATGCATACATACCAATAGAGGATTGACAGGATAGAAAGATGAAAAAATTGTATTTACTCAACACAGACATATATTTTAAAGATGCACACTGGCATTCTTCAGGTGTTTAATCCTTTTCACCTTTAAATATAGAATATTAAAAACTAGAATATTAAAACTTTTCATGCTGCAACAATCGGAAGAAGTGCTTTCCCAACCAATCATGAGTAGAATACAGAACTTTTCACACGAAAGTCTTTATAAGTGATGACATTTGATAATTTTTAGAAAATCAATAACCAAAGTTCAATCTTTGAAAGATAAAAGAAATCCCATTAAAGATAATAATTGCACAAAGGATCCAAAAAAGTGTAATACTTTTGGTCTTAAGATGAAACGGAGTTTCAAAGGCTTAGTGTAAATTTATAATAAAATTTTAGTTTTAAGATAATAAAAAAATCTAAATACAAGTAAATAATAAAAAATCTGAACTCCATATAGTGTCATCTGGAGTACCAAAAGTCTCCTTTTTCTTTCTTTTTTTTTTCTTTCTTAATTATACATACTCTGAACTATTAAAGTGTTCTAAAAGATGCTGGTATCCCTTTATCCAGTAAATATCTGTTCCAGTATTAATGTCAGGTGCTGGTGTTAGAGTGGTGGATAAGAGACAGCCTGGGGGATGGGGAAAGACAGTCAGTAAACCCTACCTTCTGGGTCTTTTCTACTAAAAACCACCTACCCTTTCTTAACTTTTTCTAACTCTTATCATTTATTACACCATCAGCAACCAGAAGGCTTACAGATTGACCTTTTCATAAAAGATTCATTTTTTAGTATAAATTCCTAGGTACAGAGTTGTTGAATTAAGGGATTAACTCCTAATTTCTACTACTTACTATCCAATTGTATGAGAGGGCCCATTTCTCTGAATGTCAACACAGAAATATTACCTTTTATTAGAAGACAATCAATCATTGTTTTACTTTTATGTTTGATTACTAGTAAGAAGGTGAACATTTTATTGTGTTTATCGAATATTTATATTTCACTGATGAATTAATAACAATCTTTTCATTTCTCTTTTGTATCAAACAACCTTTTATTAATTTGAAGTCACTACAAGAATATCTATCAGTAAACACTCATATTTCTTACCAACTATTGCCTCAACAGCAACAATAAAAGTTTAACCTATGAATATATAACAAAGTTTTCATTACACTATCCCTGGCTCTGCAAATAGGTATTCAAGTTTTCTGCCTCACTTAGTCTAGGACCTAGCTAATCTAATGTGATTTGCTCAATTACTACTCCTACTTCCCTTGTCCTCACAAAGAAAAGGAAATAATAGGAAACTGAGATTTAGGGCAATTATACATGTATTATAATACCACAAACTTTCAATGTAGGTCATCAAACTTATCCATTCCTACTTGTCTCTGTAAAACCCTCAAGAGAATTAAATGAAGTAATTTCTGCTTTTCATGAGACAAATTAGTTACAGTACTACAAAAACATCATTAATCTGTACCATAAACAAAAACATATAACATTATCATATAAGCCAAACATACAGAAAAGACTGTCAACAGCCACTTCATTAACCACAATTGGAGAACTACTAGCATGAGGAATTGTATTAAGAACGATTTAGTCAATGACAAAGACAAATACCATATGATCTCACTTACATGTGGGACCTAAAGAACAAAATAAATGAAAACAAACAAACAAACAAACACAAAAACAGACCCAAAGATACAAACTGATGGTTCTTAGATTGGGCATTGGGGATTGGGGGTGGGTGGGAGGGTTTAGGGGGCTGGGTGAGAAAGGTGAAGGAATTAAGAAGTACAAATTGGTTATCACAAAATAGAGAATGTAAAGTACAGTATGGGCAATATAGTGAATAATATTATAAAAACTATGGATAGTGTCAGATGGATACAAGACTTATCAGGGAATCACTTTATATATTATATAAATGTCTAACTACTTGGCTGTACACCTGAAACTAATATAAAATAACACTGAATATCAACTATAATTAAAAAAAAATAGTCACAGGGATATTTAGTACAGCATAGGGAATATAGTGAATAATATTGTAATAACTATGTATGTCAGATGGATGACAGTCTTATTGGAGTTATTACTCTGTGAAATATAAAAATGTCTAATTACTATGTTGTTAATTTAAAAATTAATTACAAAAATAAAAAAAATTACCTCTAAAAAAAGAAAGAAAAAAAGAATGATTTAGTTAACATAAAGTCCTTGATCCATGGCTTAGCTTTCTGTTTAGAGGTGACCAGTTTGTGATAAAAATGCTTTCCACATATGCTGCTAGAATGATTTTTTTCAGTATGTAAATAATCATCTGTAACACTATTGTTATAATGTTTTACCACATTCAGTCAATCAGGTTTAAATCAAGGGTGGTAGTCAACTCTATATCACATGCATAAACTTGGGGTGTTGAAGTACATAGTATGAATGGTATTATTTATAGGGTTTTTAAGGCTTTCAAGCATGCCTTAGAAGCCCTGGAAATTGTATCAGGTTTTATTTTATTATTTATTTATTTATTTATTTATTTATTTATTTATTTATTTATTT
>PVKE010022870.1:0-25186 GCA_004027555.1 Craseonycteris thonglongyai
AAACCAAAAAAAAACCAAACCAAAACAAAAAAAATAAAATACTCACTGAGCCCTTCTACACTGAGCACTATAATAAATTTGGAACCCTTTTAATTGGAAAAAAAAAAAAAAAGAAAAAAAAAAAGGATTACCGGTACATTTTTATTCACCAGCATTCCAAATTATTGAGGAAACTAAACATCATTAATATCATTCCTAAATGTATTGTTATTTTCCTTAGGGACATAGTAGCAAGGAATTCAGGCAGCCTCCAAACAAACAGTTGTGTTCCAACAAGATGCCTATGCATGTTAAAGGGAATTCGACAACTCTCTTTCAATGTACACAATATACCCAGCATTTTGTAGTTACCATGTACCAAACATTACTCAAAGAACCTTAAATGTATTATATGAATCCATTTTTTAATACAATCCTATGCAGGGTTATTACATTATTACGTTCCTTGGATAGGTGAGAAGACAGAGGCCCAGGAAGATTAAGCAAGCTGCTCAGGAAGGAACGGGGTTAGCCTGGTGGGCATGCCCATAGAACCTGAACATTTATGATCACTATGTGGAAACCCTTTTTTGTTTGCCATTTTAGTTTAGAAAATGATATATTTCCACTTAATGGATCCTCAGCAGCAGGATGGAAGAGAGGCATGTGGATGAGACTAAGAATGCAGTTTCCCTCCTCAGGGGTGTGACCAGTGGGCTGCCTGGGGGGGAGTGGAGGGGGAGCCAGGGGGGACCACCTTGGGTGCTGCCTGGTTGATGGAATGAGTCATCGTTCTGAGGGCCTTCACAGTGGTTTGGTACAGAGATTATGTGGAGGTATCCTTTGGATGTAAATTTGTAATTTTTAATTCAACGAAGCTACAAATCAAAGTCATAGCTTCCTTAGGCACAGTTCTGAAAATGGGCCCAGGGTGATGTTTGTTACTCACTGATATGGCTAATTATGTTTAAGTGTCATAAATTCCTGAGTAGAAAACCTTCCTGAGCACTTAAGTTCGCACTTAAATTAATTAACCTTATACATGCCACGTTTTAAGTTATCTTAAATATTCTAATAGGGAACATAAAGTTAGTGAGATTTCTGCTCAATATTTCAAGTTTAAATCATAATCTTAACATCAGAAATGACTCCTCCTACTCAACACGATTATAAAAAATCAGGACCTATCTGGGTATCATGATCTCTAGTACGTTAAGGGTTTGGTGAGAAGAAAGGAGGAGGCCATGGCAGAAGCTTCAAACCAAAAACTAATGTGAGGGAAACAGTTACTGCACAACTAGGAGCAAAAAAAGGATAATTTATCCATTTGGTGAGCGCTCATGCTTTGTACTCATTTCATTTCATCACACTAAGCACATGAGGCAGGCACTATTTCCCCTCATTTTAGAAATAAGAATGTGATTCACAGAAATTAAGTAATGTATCTGCTCTCACACAGTGGTATCCACGAACCTACCTTTTTCCCCTCTTAGGACTATAAAACTGTGATAGGCCCTGACGTTTGCCCTTTATCTGGCTATAACCTCGTTCCCATTCCTTTCCACTTTATTATTTAATAAGCTCTGCCAAATTTTCATGAATATTGATATTTCCTTTAAGAAAATACAGTTAAACGCACCCCCCCCCCAAAAAAAAACCACTTCCATCCCAGGGGATCAATCAGGACACAAGAATCATTTGCTTGTTTTACGGATCAGGAAACAACCTCACATTGTCATTACTGGCATCACCATCATGCCTAGTCCATGGCTCTCTAACATCTCCCATCAATCACCAAACAGCCCAGACCTCAGCAAATTAACTGAGGAAAACATAAGAGTTGAGAGTGGAGGCTGGGGAACAGGCTGAACATTTCAGCATGAGGGTCACTCCCTAAGGATAATTAATACCTCTCCTGTAATGTGAAGAACCACTTAAGACATTACATAATCCTCTCTGTTGGATTCCTAAATGAAAATGAAGAATCTAGCCTCCTATCACCAGCCTTTAAAATTACTCACATCCCTTCCCTTATCCCATATACTTTAAATCAAAGGGCTCAAAAAGCTCAAATATACTTCATGTGAGGGCAGGCTGATAAATGTTGCCTTCACTTAAATAAAAAATTAACGGGGAAAGATATTTTAATGAAATAAAAAATATATATCTATATAATTTATGAAATAAAAAAAGAAATGTACCTATATCATTTATTTGCAAAGCTGCATAATTATTCTTCTACAAAATCACCACACACTTCACTACATTATCGCCAATGTTGCATGAGTTTTTTAAATTGGTCCTTAAAAAAAAATTGGTGTTTTAATTTTGAAATCATTTCCTCACTGTGGACTTCACCTCTTGATCACAAATGAACCCCCTTTCCCAGCATCTTACTGTCCTTACATCAACACTCTGATCCCCATAAACGGCTTACATTCATCTGTGAATTTCAACTGGAGGAACTTTTTCTGCTGTTAAGAATTCAATGATAGCACACTGTTTGAACCAAGTGTACGAACACTCTTACATTTTTATGTGCACTTGGTGAAAAATGTAAGCATCCTGTGTGTTCAAGTTCAAGAATGATGGAAGAGAGACACCATGTGACTACACAGAATCAGTTATATTCAGATACATCTCATGTAACAAAAAATATTACAGTGGAGGCAAAGTTTATCAGCCTACCCTCATATAATTTGAGCAAACACAATATGCCCAGATATTGATGCAAAATGAAACATAGAGAAAAGAAAGAGAGAGAGGAATGAAGGAAAGGGGGACCAAGAAAATAGAGGGAGGGTAGGAAAAAGGAGACACACAAGAAATGCTCCTGTGACATACTAGGAGGTTGTTGAATCTTTGAGAAATTACCTTTCTTAAGCTTTCATGAATACCGCATCATTTCATCTTTCTCATCTCTGTGAAAAATAAAACATGCCTTATTTCCAATGTAACATCTCCTGAGGAGAAAAGCCAACCATTGAGAGTTGGGGGTGGGGGGAGGGGAGTGAAAATCTTTCTTATTCCCATTCCTGAGTATTAACCTGAGTGGCACAATCGGAACCACCACCTAGCTGTAGTACTGGGTGGGGCATAGTGGTGGGTCCAATGGTGTAGCTGGAGGCTGTGTCCCTATAGCAGGGACACAGACTTAGTTTATAAGCTTAGACATGATCAGTTCCACTCTGTGAGAGGGTGGCAATAGTGTCGCAGAAGCCTGAGAAGCCACAGACCAAGGAGGACACCGTCCACCATGAGGCCATCACACTCGTCCTTGGAGGGGAGGAAGTCAAACCAGGGTTTTCAGGAGGTAGATGACCTCAGATTGACAGTTAAAAGTCCATTCTGCATAACAGCCTGGCAGAGGGACTGGAGAAGTATGGGGGGCGGGGAGGGTGGGGAGTGGGAATAAGGGCAGAGCCAGTTAAAAGGTATGCAGTCCTAGTCCTGGCAGGACACAGAGCACACACTCAAGGGACTTAACTGAAGACACATCACTAAAGGTAAGGTGACCAGATTTTAACATTGGTAAAGCGGGACACCATTAAAATTTGGTCTATCTCCCGCCGTTCCCTAGCTTGTCGTGCATTCTTTCCAAAAATCCGCACTTTTTTAAAATGACGCGGGACAAATTGTTAAAAATTGGGACTGTCCCGCCAAAAGCGGGACGTCTGGTCACCTTAACTAAAGGTGCTCTTTGCAGAGGTGTGTGCGGAGGTAAGGGCCCACCCAATAAAGCAGGAGTGCCCAGGGGCCGCAGCCGTGAAAACTTGTCACTAGCCCAAAGCGGGAGGGGGCAGGAGGGAACCATGATAGCAGAGCCTGAAGAGACCTGGGGAGGGCAGAAGGGCCTCCCCGGAGAAGCTACATCCTGAGTGGGGAGCCAAACCAGGGCAGGGGTGCCCTGCCTCTCCTTGTATCCACCACGATCCTGCAGTGCCTCCCCCTCATAGGGGTCAACCTCCCAGGGCACAGTCTAGCATGAAGGGCAGAGAATGTTCTGGAAGAGGAGGCCAACAGAGACCGCTAATGGCTCATAATAAGTCATAATTGAGAAGAGGGAGGTCTGAACAAAGGAAGTGACAGTGGAGATAGGCCGGAAGGGGAAGATACCAGACATTGTTGGCGAATCAGCCTAAGCATGACTTAGCTTTGAATTGGATGGGATGAGGGGAAAACAGCAACACTCACGGGTGACTAAGGACTCTGGTTTTGGTGGTGGTGGCACCACTTCTAATCAGGAGAAAGACTATACATTAAACGATAGGTTTAGAGGGGAAATAAGTTCACACCTGGCAGGTTATGCCTGAGGAACAGCCGAGGGTGCATGAACTGGAAGTTGTAAGTGAGAGTCTTGCACTGTGGCTAAGGGAGGAGTGCATGGGAAATACACATGGGCATCACCAGCAAATGGTGAGATGTTAGAGCCAAAGGAGAGGGTGCAAAGCCCTTGGATATAGTATCAGCAAAGAAAAGCAGAGGCTCCAGGATATTAATACTTAAGGACCCAAGACAGGAGCAAAAGTTACCAGCAGCCTGCAAAAGAGATTGACGAAGGATGAGAAGTAGTCGAAACTATAGAAGAGAGCTGAGCAGTATTCCTACAAAGGACAGTTGAAACAAAAGGATTTGATGATAAAATAGTCATTGTTAACCCAACAAAGAATAGTTTGATGGGGTTATGAATGAAGAATCTGCGTAGTTGTTGCTAGAACTTAAAATGGGAACTAAAAAAGTGGAGAAACTAAAGGCTCTACGATCTTCTAAGAAGTCTGCTAATGATGGGAAGCTGTGGAATAGAGCTGTGCTACCAGGCGTGGAAGGCAGGACAAAGGGAGGCAGAGCACTGGCTGTGCAAAGAAGACAAATGAGAGAGGAGAGAGAAGGAAAGGGGGAGGGAGAGGGGGAGGGGGAGGTAGAGGGAGAGGGAGAGGGAGAGGGAGAGGGAGAGGGAGAGGGAGACAGAGAAAGAGAGAGAGAGAGAGAGAGAGAGAGATTGAAAATGACACAGAGAGTTCCCAAAAGAACAGCAGAGAATGGATGAGGAAAGAGCCGAACAAGGAGCATACATGTTCAGGGGCCAGTGCAGGAGGTCAAGGCTGTGGCTGCTGGTGGCCTCTGTGCTGACCTTGGTGTCAGTGTGGGGCTGGGGTGGGGGTAGAGGGACCATGAGGGGGCCACAAGCTCACCTATTCTGACTTCACAGCCCACACCCTGAAATGTGAACAAAAGAGAGGGTTAAAGAGGGGAAAGGCTAGGAGCACTTTGTGTGTCAAGGAGAAAAGTTAGTGCAGAGCAGTGTGTGGACATTCAAAATTTGGGAGCCAAATTAAAGTATAAAACATTGAAACCCCAGACAAATCAGGGGGCCAAACCCTTCTCTGAGTTATCCATGACTTCATTCTTGGACTGCACTTGTGCCTTATCCTTAATGAGAAACCTTTAACAAAGCAGACCCACCTTTAAATTCAGGGGCCTGGGTCCAGCAAACTCAGCCTCACATCACTTCAGTACAACTAGTTACAGGGCCATTTAGTTACTGTTAGTAGAAGGCGGAAGGGCAATCACAGGCTGACTGTGACCTGCAGTCCAGCAGCCTTTTCACGACACAGATTTCACAAAAACGCAAACGTAATGGGCATGAGTCTATCTCAGCGACATTCAAAAACAAGGGTCCAAGAAATAACGTGCAAGAGTCAGCCAAGATCTGACTCGAAGCCTCTGTTCTGCAAGGCTGGCAGGAAAACCCGAACAAGAATAGTAACAATCTCAACACTGAGGCCCTTCCAGGGGCCTGGCATCCCACATGGCACCACAATGGAGCCCACAGCCCCGAAGAATAGTTGTTTGTCACCTGGTCACACTGGGTTTCATCCTCAGAACCCCATGCTGTGTGCTGCGTGGAGGTACAAAAATTGCTTTTGCAAATCAGAACTGGATGTGTAAGCCCCGCTTCTTGCTAGAGCTTCTTCCAGAACCTTGCCATGTCCTAAGACACTGCCAAAGAGTGACACAGGGGCCCTTATTCTCAGAGACCCCAACTGTTGGGGTTGTATTTTAGGGGGAGGGCAGGCTCTGGAAAATGACTTTTGCTCTTCTTATTTCCTACACAGACACCCAGCAGCAAAGACTCCTTCAACAAGTTTAGGCTTCCACAGATGGCAGGAAATGCTAACAATTGAAAAAAAAAAATACAAAAACCAAAACAGAGGTAAGAAAATACTAAAGCATAGCTATATGCTTGAGTGAGACCAAGAGAAAGCTGGGAGAATAAACACAGGTTAATATTGTAATGATTGGCCTGATTTTAATACGATATAGCAAAACAAATTTAAAAAGCATCATTAGAAACATTTCATGGTGGGAAAGGATTTCCTTAAAAACAGATAGCAACAAAAATCCCACTAGATTACAGACTTTTTAAAAAGATTTATTTTATTGTTTGTGTTAGGGGGAGGGCCCAGAGTAGTCTCCATAGTTGTACATCATTAGCTGTGACAGTTTCATTCCACACAGGTGGATGTAGGGCCCCGCTGGGCAGGAACAGAACTGGGGGCCTCCCACTTGGGAGGCAAGAACCTTCCCTGACCAGCCATTCTGGTGGCTACCATTTGCATTACAGTTCAGCACATGGGTGTGCCCGGGCCAGGGCCAGGCTGGGACCGGGCAGGGGTCAGCAATCGTTCCCCTGATTTCACAGTTACAAGGCAAGCGCTCAACTTGCTGAGCTATCCTGACATACCCCACAGACTTTGAAAGTCACAATTTTTACTGGAGTTTCACTTTATACCTTTGACAAGATATCACATCATTGACTACAGGATAACTAGTGACAATTATGCATTATATACTATTACAGAAATAAATTCCTCTCTTGAGAAAACCATTGAAATAAAAATAAAGGTTCAATAATTTTTCTATAACAATAGAAAGGAGTATACAGCACATCCTCTACCTTCTTCTATCTCCAGCACCCTGCTCACAGAAAATGTCCAAAAAGGCTTTGTAACACGTTAAGCGCCATGTCAGTCACCGGTGACTGACACTGAACTTTCCATCCAGACTGCATCAGTCACCGGTGACCGACAGTATACTTTTTGTGCAGGCTGCGGTATTGTATGTTAACTGAAGATATAAAATTAAAAAATTACATTCTATTAATAAATTTTAAATAAGTAAGATGTCCCACATGTCTTTCCATTTAAAAATGGTTATTCCTTTTTTTGTTTTCCTTTGCTATAATTTCTCCCCATTTAGGGGGCATTTTCACGTTAATGGGTAAAGAAAAATCTTTTTCTGCACTGGAACAAGAATCGCAGACAACTGATTGAATATAAAGCACTTCTAAAGTACTACATTGTACAAATTGCAGTAAATAATAAATATTCACACAGTACATATATTCTATATATAAACATTCAGCCTTATCGCAACCTAAACAGATCTCCAGTCGCCAGCATTTCAGTGAAATCTGATTTAACGGGCCAAGCGGTAAGCAAGACAAAATAGCCTGGGCGCTTACCGTGTTAATAATAATAATAAAATAGTAGGATGATGTAAAAAAGAGGAATACTTCCAAAAAACATAAATTGAAGTGAATTATAATTAAATTTTTATCCATAAAATCTTTGGATTTTATTTACTTACATGTGTTTATTTTATTTTACTTTTTGTTGTCACTCATCTGTTTAAACTGTGAGCTATTAGAAAAATCAATAAATAGTTACTTTCTTTGTGACAAGGTTCTTGTTCTCAGTTTCCTCCTCCCTCTCTCCCATAGACACACATAGGAAAATAAAGCTTCCTTTGCCTTTTTTTTTTTTTTTAAATGGTTTGAGAGGAATTGAGTGACAGAAACAGAGAGAGACAGAGAGGGAAGGGGGAAGGGCCCAGAGCAGTCTCCACAGTTGTACATCATTAGCTGTGACAGTTTCATTCCATACAGGTGAATGGGGGGGCCACACGGGGCAGGAACCAAGCCAGAGGACTCCCACATGAGAGGGGAGAACCTTAGCCACCATCCTGGTGGTTACCAGTTGTGCAACAGTTCAGCACATGGGCCTGCACATGAACCCCGGACCTTGTGATTGCAAGGCAAATGCTCAACTGATGAGCTATCCAGGCATCCCCTCCTTTTGCTTTCTAAGTTCTGAATCTTGTTAAAAATGTTTTGGTCACCTATACAGCACTTACAATGCTATAAAATGTTTGTATAATATATATATTTAGGTACTCAAAAAAAAATGTGCCCCCTTATCAATTATTTACCTACTTCAAAATCATCAAGAGCAATTGATTACATCTGAGGTAACTCACATATGTCAACAGATACTTCACATTCTGGAACATGACAATGTACTTTGCTGTAAGACAGCATTCTTCCCAAAGTGTGAGGATTAGAACTTGAGTCCATTCTCTGATTTAAAATGAGTCAATTTATTAATTAAAATGAAAATTTTACCAGGTGAAACACTGATCTTTGTTAAACTTTTACCCATCCAGAAGAAACAACATAGTTATATGGCTATGTTTTTTTTAATTCACCATATTCTCCAAATAGTAAAACAACAATGTGTTATTATTATTTTTTAATATTATTATATTTTATTGTTAAATTTAATGGGGTGACATTGGTTGGTAACAATCAGACAGTTTCCCAATGTACATCACATCACCCATGCATCGCATTATGTGCCCAATGTGTTATTTTTGCTAACAATTTTTAAAACAATGCAGGCTGTACTTTGGTTCTCCTCTTGGCACCTTTTCTTACATACGAGCTGCTTTCTGTCTGTCCTTCTGTACTGTAGCAATCCTCTCACTTAACAAAATAAAATTAAACTTTTAGGGACATATGGCTTTTCTTCCACCTCCATGTTTCAAATTTACTTCAAAACACCTACACAGAGTTGGAGGTTTCTAAAGTGTCAACAGCTGAAATGTCCCAGGGGCTGCAAATGATTTTCGTGTAAAGATCAGCTGAGATGGAAAATTCCTAGATTTAAAGATGAAAGCAAAGGCAGTCTTAAGAGTATCCCAGCATGACTTATGTCTATGAGACTTCAAATGGTCTAGTGAAAATGGAGAGATGGAAAAAACACTCAAGATCACATTTTTTAAAGTTTGAATTTTATAAATCCATCTGAGTGGCATACACTTTAAAGTGGATTAAAAAAACCCAAAAAACTAGCAGCTATTTTAGGGCATAAACTAACACCAATCCTTAAAGCAACTGTATGCATTAGGCAAGGTTCTGTCTCTTAAATATAATAGCATAACATATAGTAAGA
Organism: Craseonycteris thonglongyai; assembly: GCA_004027555.1. Lineage (NCBI taxonomy): Eukaryota > Metazoa > Chordata > Mammalia > Chiroptera > Craseonycteridae > Craseonycteris > Craseonycteris thonglongyai. The sequence goes on from PVKE010022870.1 coordinate 9,273, forward strand.
AAGGCTGGTATAATTTCGTATCCAAAATCATGGGACTAGCTGCAAATACTTGCAGTATTCTAAAAATCTACTCTAAAACTAAGGAAGTAAGGTATAAAAGAGAGTAATAATAGGACTGAATTTTGGCACCAGTATTCATGTCAGGACATATTTCTCTTGGTACACAATCCAATTTTCAACAACACTAGAGCTAATTTTACCATTTTATAGTGAAATGGTTAAAGTACCTTAAGATTTGTTTATGCAAGGAGAATCCTAATCTCTTCCACCCAGATGAATAAATGCTAAATATAGTTTCAAAGACTACTTATGATGCTCACAATCTTAGAAAATTGGGTATTTGAAAGAGAAGTTCAGAAAATGTTTTACTCATACTCATATATGGAATATAAAACTGAAAGCAACAAATGAACAAGACAAACAAATGCAAACTTATAGACACACACAACAGTGTAGTAGTTATCAGAGGGTAAGAGAAGAAGAAGGGGGTCAAATACATAGTGATGAAAACAGAAATGACTCTGGGTGGTGAACATACAATTTAACAGTATATAGACGATATATTATAGAAATGTACACTTAAAACCTATATAATTTTATTAACCAAGGTCATCCCAATAAATTTGATAAATTAAAAAAAGAAAATGTTATGATATAATCAATATCCTGGAAATACATGTTTTTCAAATAAATAAACCCAATTATCTAACTTTATTTTTGAAATAAAGTATAGATAAAAGATTAAGATAGTAGAGGTCTAGTTGCATATGACAATATCCTAAGTTATGGAAAATCTAAAGACATTCTCTTTTTTCAGTTGTCAAAATAATTTTTTTTTCTTAAAAGACTTTCTTTAATCATGCTTTTCAGCAGTTTTCTGCATGCACTGGAATTCTGGCTATCAAAAATGAAATAGAGAGACTTCTATCAAACTAAGAAATGGCCACCAATTATGTGAAATTGCACTTTCTCAAAACATGTTGGAAGTTTGAAACATTAAAGACAGTTTTAAGCCAATGTTTAAGTGATGAGTTGATTTCATAATAATAAATCCACAACTTTTAGACTAGAATCTACTCATAGGTACAACAGTACCACTGTGTATTCACAATAAAGATAATCCTGTATAGACATAAACAGAGCTTATTACAAACACATCCATCTTGCAAAATGGATTATTTGCCAATGAATCTCACCGTACATACCGGTGCCACATACAGAAAATCCAACCATTTACGAAAAATCTTTGCTGCTACCACTTTTGGTTTTCTAAAACAAAAGTCAACAAACTCCCAAGCAGTACAATTATATTAATCAAATTTTTCTGGTTTTAGAAATGCAGTTTTATTTCCTTGCTTATAAACCAAACAAATCGCTTCTAGATAATTCATTTGATTCCCAAATGTTAAAACTAATAACATTATGTTGCTATAATAGAACACAGAAATCATTTATGCCTAGCAAGATAATGTAGGCATTGCAAGAGAGAAAAGGGTTATCTAAATATACATGTTATAAAACTTTGATCTATCCCATGCCTGATAATTATGAATACAGCTTAAGTGGTGGTGGTGGTGTGTGTGTGTGTGTGTGTGGGGGGGGGGGAATGGGATGTTAATAACATGGAAAATACCTAGTTGTACAAAGTTGTTACACAGAGCAGTAACTGATGAGCTTGTTTATCAATGAATCTGAACATCAAAGTTTTATTACAATTCTGAAGATTTATTTACAACTTAATGGTATGTGCTTTTGATTACAGATTATAGGGGAAGCCAGGATGGCTTACTTTGTAGCCCTGGGGCCCTAGGATCAAATCCCAGCCCCAGCCCGTGCACACCCATAGGCTGAACTGCTGTGTGCTTCCCATGTGGGAGGTCCCCAGGCCAGTTCCTGCCTTGCATGGCCCTGCCCACCTATGTTGAACGAAACCATGTTGAAAACTGGTGATGTACAACAATGGAGACTGCTCTGGGCCCTCACCCTTCTCTCTTATTTCTCTGTCTCTGTCAAAAACAATAAAATAAATATTATTTAAAAAAAGGGTTATAAGTGATGAGGATTACTTTTGAAGAAGCTTCTAATAACTGTGGTATAAATGAAGGTCTCTATCAGTGGATGTTTTGCTTAACCTGATAGTTCACTGAGGGCTTGATCCTGTGTCTCCTAGTTGAGAAATGCTACCTCATCCTACAATTCACTCTAGAACTAATCATGGTAATATTAATTAATCTTTTAACTCAAATTACATCAAGTTGTGCATTTGGTAAAAATCTAAGCCTAATAAAGAAGTGTCTATATTCTCTAGTATAATAGTTCATAAATAGGCAACCATTTTAAAACTACTATATGCTGCTTATGAATTGGTCCACAACTACATACTCAAAGAGAAATCAATAAAAGGAGAGAAAATAAATTTAAAACTGGGCCTTTTTTTTTTTTTTATAAAGGGGAAAAGTTTAGGGTAGTGACTGAAATTAGTATAGTTATTATAGTTTTAAATATGTTAATATAATTTTTCTAGATGATATGAACTCAATATTGAATTATAACAACCTATTAAACAGATCTTAGAATTGATCTCAGCCAAATGTAATAAAATACTAGGGCTTTAGTTTTCTTTACAGGAATGATCTAAAGTAGGAAATAAATCAAGTATATCTGATTGTTACTTGGGCCTGGCACCCAACCAGATTTTGGAAACTAAAGGAGAAATCTGGGGCATTAAAATGAAGATAAAAACAAACAAACAAATAAACAAAATCATTAAACCTCAAAATTTCTAAAGAGGAAAAAAATGGAAGGGTTACTATGGATGATGAATAAAATTTTAGTTTTAAATTCAAATTTCAAATTCATAGTAGAATAGTTGATGCACAAATAATTACAAGGCACATATTTCTAGGCTAGCCATATTTTTGAGGAATAAAGAAAGCCAAAACCTATTTACTGCAATGACGCTTTCTGACAGTAAAATTCATTTTTAAATAAAGCTGCACCACTATAAGGTCAAGGACACTAAAGAATGTATTGATGTCATGTATCAGGGACTCTATTTTTAATGATGAAAAGGTGAGAAGACCTAATTCAAATGAATAAGCTACACTTACAGAAAGCAAGCTGTTACTGTTCAAAGTTTGTTACTTGAGTGTGTTCTCAGATACAGGGCCCAACAGCATGCTTGTTAGGGACTCAATCATTCTGTATTTTTAGCTGATATACTTACTAAATATTTTTACTAAAGTGGTTATAAAAACTCTTGTGCAGAATATTAGTTTAGAGTAACCTTGTTTTGTTTGTTTTGTTTTTCCAATAAAGGCCGCATGTATGGTAAATTTTGCTATCCGCTTTAAAATGAAAAGAAATAACATTTTCTAAGTTGTATATTTAAGTCCTTGTTTTAGCATGTAAAGATTATGTGCCCATATTCTGTCCCCTTAGCTATGAACTGAATACCAGACTCAAAAGGATGGGATGATGAAAGCTGAATGCAAGACCATTATGCAACATGTCAGCCTTGTCGCTGCTAGCAAGGGATGTCAGAAAAGCGGAGGCAAAATGGACAGAACTGGAGAAACTCTAAGCTTTCCTTTTGGGTGATGTTAGTGCAGTGGTACCGGGAATGGAAGTGTGGCTCAGAGGGAGGAACCCAACACGGGGAAGGAAGATCAAGTCTGTCTTAGAGAACTGAGAATTGCTTGAGTTGATTGAACAATGGAGAATTGTTACAAACTAGGATGAGAAAGCAGCTCAGCAGGTAGTTGAAACTGAAGATCAAGAGGGCAGCCAGTCTGGCCTAGGGAAATATGGGGGGATGTCTATTTCATAAGCGCCCTCAGGTTTTCCTAATTGTAAACGTGACACAGAACCAAGCCAATAATTTCTCAGATATGTTCTGACTAGTGCCCACCACCATAATGGGCATAAATAATCCTTACTGTGATGTGAAGATTGTTTCCATAAATGCCAACTGTGAGCACAAGCGTCCGTAGATTTTTAGCAGCCACATCCTACAATGGACTTATATTTATGTTTTTAGCCAACTAAAATCCTCAGACTTTATTTTTTTCATGTAAGTCAGTGCTTCTCTTTTTAAAAATCTGTATCACATTTTTAACTTAAATATAGGATTTAATGTTTATTCCTATTATAGTTAATCTTTTTGGTTTTGATCCAGCAGTTCAGCCTGCCAAAAACTTCAGATGGCTAAATAAGGAGTACCAATCAGTGTTTTCTATATTCCCTAGAAAAACGAAGGAACTTCAAGTTAAAAATGCACCCGAGGAACGTGGGTAATGTATTAAGGCTTTCCTAAAGGGCGGGTGGGGGGTCAGAAAGCCTAGCATAGAATTTGAGAAAAATTTTGGTCTTTTTTTTGTTAATTATCAAGGTCATTTTTTTTTAAATTATAAAGTTTCAATTTATTACAAATGGTTAAAACATAGTCCTTTAATCAAACTTTTATCCTTGCCTCAAAAAAAACCGGCCACCCTTTCTTTGTATCCCAAATGCATCTTGCTTTGCTTATTTGTCCTCTTTGTATGTTAGACTGTAAATTTCTTAGAGATAGAAGTCATACCTTATCGCCCTTATAGCCCTAGATATATAATGAGCATTGAACAGATTTTGTTAAAAGAACTGAAGGTAAAGTAGGAGGGAAAGGGATTCAGTCATTTCATCAGCAGACGTTCAGTATCCACCTTATTCCAAGTAGAGTTAGAGGCCCACAGGGGCAAGGCCATGTCCTGGCTTCCTGGGAAATGAGGAGAGTCAATCAGACCAGATGATCTATGAAGGTGACCTTGAGTCTGTGAATCCAGCTCATTCACAATTTGAGGTCCAAGACCACTTATGCACAAACACTGTAATATGCTCAGAGAGGTATCTAAAGTAACAAATTTTTCAAATAAGTGATGCTTAACATGTGGGTTTTCATATGAAAATAAAAGTGACACCATTATTTTAAACTTACCACTAGGGAGTTTCATAGCATTTATAAATAAATGGTCTTATTTGTAAAGTCATGCATTTAATGGGGGGTTATATAGTACTTCTTCAGATGGCACTAAAGTCATAAATATAGAGTTCTATGAAATTTTCAAGAACTAACATATGACTTTTTTTTATCATGAACAGTGCTTGCATTCAGCACCTTGCATCATCTTCAGCAAAGCGATACCTACACACATAGGAGGTTATTTTCACTCAGTTGAGCGATTTATCAGACATTAAATTTGGTTCTTACTGTAATCAGTATGTTGACTACTCATAAGTTAAGGCATTTTCAGTTCCCACTTATGATGGTGCTGCAATAACTGACTAAGGTTAAGATTTCTGCTTTCCTGCAACACCTGCAGGTCTAAGGTATCTCTAAACTGACTTCCTTTTCTACAAAATTCTCTGGGCGATTGTGAAATATCATATATGTATGGATATATTAATGCCACTATGCTCTGTATGTACACCCTTTGCCGTTTTCTGTTACAGGCTGTTTAGAAGCAGCACTTCTCCCAGTCTGTGCACCCCTCCCTGCTTGCATTCTGGCTCCTTTGTCACAGAGAAGGACACTGGGACACAAGACAGCTAAAAATAAGTTTATATTTTTCAAAGAGTCTTCAGGTTCTTTCTTTTACTTTTATTTTGGTTTTTCAGAATCACCTTTTGTTCACCTAATTAGGATGACTTAGTCATTGCAATATAATCTGGAAAAATCATCTGAAAAGGACAAATGATGTTTCCATTGGAGGCCTGACTCAGACCACACAGGAATAAGTGAGCGCTAATTCGGCCAAAAATTCTTCGTTGCACTTCCCCCAGGTGCCATGCACTGCTCCGTACTGAATGTCCAGGAATTCTAGAGTCAAGTCCTTTTGTTAACAATAAACTGCCTCCTTCAGACGAAAAGGTGTTTCCAGATCCATGACTTCATCTCCAACAGACCCTTGTCAAGTGGGCAGCAGGAAGGTGGGTCAATACCCTAAACAGCAGTTTCAAAACCACTGTCCCCAGGCTCAACTAGTCCCTGGGGACTGCAGGAATGGTATTCTAACTAGCAAATGAACCAATCTGCACACATGCTGAAATCAAGTTTGCTTAAAATTAGAAAGTGGCATAATGTATTCAAACGTTTTTTATGCAGTATTCACATAGAATAAAAAATATGCTCCATGATTTGAAGTAAGAGACCAGGAATATGATTGTAGCTCATCTATGGGTCTAATAGGATGCTCATAAACCAATTTCAGAAGCCTTTGTACTTAAATAAAAATAAGAGAAAAATATTGAAATTCATAAGCTTGTTAGCTGGTCTAAGGAAGTATCACTGGCATGTGTGAGAAAACAATATTGATTAAAGTAGGTCTATAAAATCTAAGGAAACGTGGGCTTCTTTGGCTGCTTAGCACTCAAGAAAGTGTCTTCAGGGGAGAATCTGAGGACTGGGATCGCTTTGCCAGTACATGCTTTTGTAACTGAGCCTGTAGTTCCTGAGGTAAGCCCTGGAAAAATGACTTCTGCTCTTTAGGGGTTACAGAAATGGAGAAAGGAGGGAGTACAGAAGAGAGATAGGCAGGTAAACAGAACAATAAAATAAAGATAGTAAGTGTCTGAATGTAGTCCAGTGTGCCAACTTCACTGTTCTGAACTCCCCCGGAACTGCAAGGGCCACCTCTGCTTCCCCACGTCCCTACTCAGCCTGTTAGTGACCATATTTCCCAATGAGGAGAAAAGTGCTTTGTGATGTGTGTGTTTAGGGATGGAGATGGGGGGTGGGAGGAAAAGACCCTCTATCTAACTTTTTTTTTTTTTTGAGATTTATTTTATTGTTTGAGAGAATGTGAGAGAGAGAGAGAAGGGAGGAAAACCCAGAGTAGTCTCCATAGTTGTACATCACTAGTTGTGACATGGTTTCAATCCACATAGGTGGATGTGGGGCCACACGGGGTGGGAACCGAGCTGGGAACCTTCTTCATGGGAGGAAAGAACCTTTGCTGCTGAGCCATCCTGGCAGTTACCAGCTGCAATACAGTTCAGCATATGGGGTTGCTTGGCCCAGGGCCAGGAATCAAACCCCAGACTGTGAGGCAAGCATTCAATCACTGAGCTATCCCAGCATCCTTCTACGTCCCATTTCCCATCAAATGAAAAGGAGCTTCAATAAACCGGTAAAAGACGGGCCTCCATGGGGCATTTTTGTGACCCTAATGGAGGGCTTGGCTCAACCCTCAAGTGGGAACTGGCTGCATGTCACTGTCTGTCTGTGGGGGGACACACAAATCTGCAGGGGGAGACAGAGCTGTCTGCCCCATCCTGCTCCTGTGTGGTCAAGCTGAGGGCTCACTTTCAAGAACAGTCGCCAGAACAGTCACCCTGCTGATTCTGGGTGGCCTGTGACAGGACATGTAGGGTACAGCTGAGGTGAACTCCCCCAGCTAGGCAAGCGAATGTACACCCAGCTTTCTGAGCAGCTGCGAGGAGCTGGCAGGAGCCCCTGATTTCTCCTTCTGCCATGTTCTCAAATCCAGCTTTACCAAAAAGACCTCCATATTGGGACTTCTCAACTCCCTGCTAAGTAAAGCGTAAGCTTCAATCTTCCCTTTTCTCTTTCTCTGTAGCAGGCCGAATCTAGAAAGAAGAAGGGGGCCATGAACTGGCACCACACACTTCCAGGATGTACCCAGGAACTGGCTGTCACTCGAAGAGTGACCTATGAAATGCAAGCAAATCATTTTCACTAACTCAAAAGTTTAAGGGGGCACTGCACAGTTTTTTCCTGAGTGTCGCAGTTACAATTTTACACAAAAGTATGGAGGCAAGCGTGGAACTATCTGCCTTATCACATCCCAAAATACATAATGGAAAGCACTGAACTGCTGCTCAAAGATCACCTGAACGCTTTAAAAATAGATTAACGGCAAATTGAAGAATAACCTCCTTGAGATGGTGAAGAATGGGAAGGGGATTATATTCTTGACATTAGTTTTGGTTCTATGAGGTCTCTAAAATTTTATTTCTGTCTGTGTTTTGATTCAGGAGTATCCAAAGCCCCGACACTGGCTCTGAGAAATGACCACACTGCACAAAATAGGCTGCAGTCCAAATTCAGCTCTGCAGATCCCACATAAAGGCCTTCAGGGTGTTGGCGGCCACAGTAATATATGAACAGGCTTTGGTGGAATTCCAGAGCTAAAATCCACTAAAAGACAGCAACAAAGAACACCTACATCCCCTTCCATCCATTCTGACTGGCCTCGGCATCATTTTTATTTGACAAAGCATCTAACCATCTTTAACATGTCAATTCCAACCTCAGGGGTCCCAGAGCTGCTGAAGCAGAACAAGGCCAACAGGAATTATTCCTTCAAGACAAGCATGGTGCAGGCAGGCCTGGATTCGCCTCACCTCTTCGCTGAACAGGACTACTTGATGAGGCAGAAGCATGAGTATTCTCATCCCTACAATGGGAAGGATACATAAAACCAACCGTGCAGAGAAAACAATTTTTTTAAACGGAAGCAAAGTGCCTGGAAAATAATGTCTGGCTCTTCCCCTTTCTCCTGGTATGCTACGTAGAATTTGATAGAAGAGAGTACCACGTTAACAAACTGAGTTAATCCTGATGGAACCATTCAGAAGTCCTACCTTAGCTCTTTTTAGAGTATCATAGGGACTCAGTGAAGTACAACTCTCCACCTAACATTCAGACTGGAAAAGAGAGCAGTGATGTGCTTGCCCAGCATTCACAGCGACTTTCAACTGTGATGCTCACACAGCCACAGCCGGTCCACTGAGCTCCGAGCTGACTCTCAAGCACTGGTGAGGACTTTTTATGACAAAATGACCAAAGGTAAGGTGCTTCTCCTTCACATCTCTGAATGACTAAACATTACAAAGGGTTGATCCACACATTTTCTCTTTAACAATCTCAGTAACTTCCTTTAATATAGATATAACTGATCAAAATCTTTGCCGACTGACCTCAGCTTCAAGTTCTCTCTTCACTCTCACCAAATTGAAACACCTTCCTTCTGACAATACGGTAGACTTTCACTTACGAAGGTCTTGAACACATCCCTTTTTATTTTCTCCCAGATAACTGATTTGATAATCACCAGAGGAAAAACAATTATTCATTATTTAAATGGAACTTCCTAATTGTTATCCTTTTCTTAAGGATTTATTTTTATTGTTTTGTTTTTGACAGAGAGACATAGAGAGACAAAGAGAGACAGAGAGAAGGGGAGGGCCCAGAGCAGACTCCACAGCTGTACATCATCAGTTTTTGATATGGTTTCATTCCACAGGTAGGCATGGGGCTGTGCAGGGCAGGAACTGGGCTGGGGGCCTCCCACATGGGCCCCGGCAAGAACTGAACTGGGGTCCAGCAAATGGGTCCACACAGGCTGGGACCAGGATTTGCTTCTCAGTGCCCGGGGCTGCAAAGCGAGAATTCAACCTACTGAGCCATCCCCGCATCCCCTGGATTGTTATCCTTTTACCATCAAAATCCTTAGATGATATGAGAAGGGACCCAAAAACACCCTGGAATTTATTAATTAAAAAATGTGTATTTATTCTTTTTTTTTTTTTTTTAACTGAACTGGGGGCCTCACCGCACTCAGGAAGCACACCCCAGTTCAGCACGTGGGTCCACCTGGGCCAGAGCCGGGATTCGATCCTCGGTCCTCAGGGCTTTAAAGCAAGCACTTAACCCGCTGAGCCATCCGGCTTTCCCTGTATTTATTCTTATATGTTTAAATTTCAGTCACCTTTAAAAAGCATCTATCAAGACACTTTTTCTACTACTTAAAACAGTTTTTTAATTCATTGATTTTGGTGCCTTTTTATTACTTCTGCTGTTTGTTTGTTTGTTTCACCTATTGCATATTGGCAAAACATTTCCCTTTGACAACTTTTTCATCTGGGGAAAAAAATCACTCGGGGTGAGATTGGGTGAATAGGGAGGTTGGTGAAAAACTGCTAAACACTCAGTGAAGTGTGGGCAGATGCATCTTCATGCTGCACATTGTGTAAATAACCCATCATGAAATGGGCAAATGCATTAAAAGTGTCTCCAAAAAAAATTCACTGAAGCTGAACGCAGCCTCTCACAAAACCACCAGCGGATACACTGATGCAGATGGGTTCCTAGAACACTCACCTAGCGGGGGAAGCCTATACTATAAGAAGCCCACCCTCCAGAAGATAATTTCAGTTTTTGGGGTGTCCCCCCCTTGTATTTGCATGTAGATATATATGAAAGTATGCATATATTTATATATTCACTATATCTTCAAATGATCTTCATGTAAGTTTTGAAGTTTTCTTTTGCTAATTTCATGAAAAGCTATTGCCTCTTACATGGTAAGTCATGGATGTATTTCAATCCTTCCAACCAAACCTAGTGCAAAAGTTCACAAATTCGACTTTAAAAATTATACTACTGATAACTCAGTAAGTAAGTATGAATGCAAGGTCGCAATGAGCTTCAAGAGTGCCAGTGACTACAATTTATGTGCTGCTGGTCAACATAACATCCACACAACCAACATGCTCTTCAAACTGGCATTTTGAACAAGATGATGGGGAACATCCTAAATTGAGGAGAGATGTCACTACACTTAGCACTTTGTGGAAGGTAGTCTATTGAGACTACCAAGAATACAGTCAGAAAGATTTGGGATTAGCAGTAGTTTCAATAGTTTTAGCCACTCTCATCAGCATCCAAAGAATTTATCGCTTATATCATAGCATTTTTAGTCTGTTTCATACTTCTTTGTATCTATGTCCTATCTTCCCAACTACATTGTCTACAACTTCAAAGACAATGACCGTGCCTTATATCACTTATATTTAGCACAGTTTCAGACACAGGGGAGACATGCACAAAATATTTGTTGAACAATGCATTCTTTCTTGTGCCTAGCATTTAGTAAGCACTTAATAAATATAAACATTTTGAGATTTATGTTTATGATTTGATAATTTCCATGTTTTATATACTTAATGAGTCATTTATAATTAAGCTATAAAGAAATATATATGCATATGTAATACAAAATAAACAAATGATGTTAGCATATTGGCTCCCCCTATGTTTCATTCATTTATGTGACCTGCCCTCTTTTACTTTCCCAAGGAAAACAGATATTAAACCATCAACTAGAGTATGATGAGTGGTGGTGTAGTAAATACACATGGTCTAGAGTGAGCAGAGCCTCACTGAGCAGGTGAGCTTTGATGAAAACTTCTGCATGTTAAAATCACACAAATTTCTTAATAACTCATGTACAATGAATATGACTATAACATATGAGGGCTGTCCAGAAAGTATCCAGCCATGTAACCATTCTTATTATATTGACAACGAGGGCTGGGTTTTTTTTTTTTCCAGATAGCCTGTGTATGTATGTATGTATGTGTGTGTGTATATATATATATATATATGCAATGTGGTACATCTAGGATCACATACACATAACAAATGGGGGTGAGCAAGAGCATGGTGGCATTCTGACACTAGCCTGAAGGTCAGGGCAGAAACATTCAATTGTACTATCAGTTTTGATAAATGCTCTGACCACAATCTGTCACCTAACAGTTCTTTCTTTTGTTGAGTGAGAATAACAGTGACTTTCCAACAAGGCATAAACAGTTGCTAAACTCTCTGCCAAAATGGAAGATCATATAAATCGGTGAAAAGGGTGAACAGAATGTGGGAATTTTAGTCTCTTTCCTTGTTAGATAGCAGTACACTAACTATTTGGTTAAGGGAGAAAAAAAAATATGGAAACTGATAATACTGCTAAGTTCAATATGTTCTGTCAATTTATTTTCAACTTAAGATGTTTGTGTGTGGTGTGTATGTGCGTGTGTGTTTCCTGCATAGCAGAGTCAGCTTCCAGAAGACTTGGGGAAAATGGGAAGGAAGTAATATCACCTGTGTGCTCATAAATTCTTTGAGTGGCAGAGACAGGGGTAGGTAACAGATTCAATGTGGAAACATCAGGTCCTCTTCATTGAATTTATACAGCACTAAGCTATGGACCAAAACAGGGACAAATGGGACATTCCCAAGTACGACTTGGTAAAAGACAGTCTGCACAGTGGCTAAAAATACTGGAGTCAGGCTGCTTAAGTTCAAATTCAACTCAGATGCCTCTGAGCTGTGGGACCCTGAGCAAATGACTTCACTTCTCTGTGCCTTAGTTTCCTCCTCTGACAATGGTGATAATAGTGCCCACTTTGTAGTGTTTTTGTGAAGATTAATTAATAACTTAATATATAAACTACTTACAGCAATACCTGCCACACAGCAAGTACTAAGTATTAACTATTATTAAGGACTGATAACATTTTTAAAACTCTAATATTCAAGATAAATCGAAGTACACACTTATTAAAGGTGAAAAAAAATCTTTTAAGATTAAGAAAGCTCCCATTTACTGCTTTTGGGCATTGCAGTTATGTTGTTAGATGAAGAAATGGAAGTAAAAGCTCTAACTGCAGGGGAAGCTGGGATGGCTCAGCAGGTTAAGCACTTGCTTTGTAGCACCAGGTACCAAGGACTGAATCCCGGCCTTGGCCTGTGCAGACCCATATGCTGAACTGGGGTGAGCTTGCCATGCGGAAGGCCCCCAGCCCAGTTTCTGCTCCAACCTGTGTGGAAACAAACCATGTCAAAGGCCGATGACATAACTATGGAGATTGCTCTAGCCCTTTTCCTTCTTTCTCTGCCTCTCTGCCTCTGTCAAAAACAACAAAATAAATCCTTATAAAAAACCCAACTTTAGTTGTTTACACAGTTGATGCTTGAACAATGCTGGGTAAGGGACTCTGACCTGCAGGCCATCAAAAGTCTGCATATAACTTTTCACACACCCCAAACTGAACTACTAATAGCCTACTGTTGACTAAAAGCCTTACTGATAATTTATTATATACTGTGATTTTACAATAAAGTAATCTAGAGAAATGACAATATTATTAAAAATCATAAGAAAGAGAAAATACATTTATTATATTTATTTTTAAAAATCCACCTATAAGTGGACCTATACAGTTCAAATCTATATTGCTCAGGGGTCAACTGTTTCATTTTATCTTCTCTGTAAAAAGAATGAGCTTCTCTAAGTGACCATGAAAATTGCTAAGGTAGAATCTAAACCCATTACGTGAATATAGAGATTATACAAGAGCTGACCTATGTGAATTCCAATACCCTGGCCTCTGATTAAACACCTTTTTAGGTACTGAACAAATCCATAAGGACAACACTTAGCTGTGGCTGATGATCTTCAAAATAATATGAAGAACTATAAGAGTTCCTATGATTCTGGCAAATCTGCTGTTCTAGTTTCTTAAAAGCTGTATCACTTTCAAATATTGAGACTAATTTGTATGCTATTTCGAAGTGACTCCATATGGATCAATGTAGCAATGAACACAATGTAGAGAGACTGCGAACTCTAAGTTCTAGGGTAAGTTTAAGAAAATGCACATGTCAAATTAACTCCATTATTTCCTTTGGTAGCATTGTTTGATTGATAATATAGAAAATGTTGAATGCAAAAAATCCTCAGGCCATAAAGGCATAGAACAAGGTTTGTCACTCTATTTTCATTTATTCAGTTCATTATTCATTCAACAGGTATTTAATATATATGCTAAAATTATGCCAAAATCGACTCTAATTCAGGGGTGTCCAACCTTTTCGCTTCCTTGGACCACAATAAAAGAATTGTCTTGGGCCACACATAAAATATACTAACACTAATGAGAGCTGATAAGCTAAAAAAAAAAAAAAATTTCAAAAAAATCAGAGTGTTTTAAGAAAGCGTACAAACTTGTGTTGGGCCACATTCAAAGCTGCCCTGGGCCATATGCAGCCCACAGGTCTCAGATAGGACAAGTTTGATCTAATTCCTTTATGTGCGAGAAATAGTGAGATATTCATGCTAATAATGGTAATAATGGTTCAATGAGATATTTAAAATGTAAAGTCAATAGGATCCGGTTCTTTAATAGAAGGAAGATGACACTCCAGCATTGCTCCAAGTTTCTGAACTGAGGCCATTTGTAGATCAGTGGTTCTCAATGGTCTACTGATAGGTGTTGATCTGACTTTACAGCAATCACTTGGGAATAATGACAGAGATAAACTTGGGTGGGCAGGGAAGCCCCAAAGATTCTGATTGACGGGACTGGGTGGGGTCTTGTTAGTATAAAATGCTCTTTGGGTAGTTCTGATATGCATCTAGGCTCAGGAACCACTGAAAGGGTAATAATTAACGAAGAGCTTTACTATCTTTGTGAAATTCAGTGACTACTTCTGATAAAAAGAAAACTACAAGATCTAATGTATAAAATATAAAAATAAACACAAAGATTTCATGTACAAGAAACTGCAAAGCCACAAGTCACAGACCCATGACTGTCTTTATGGTAATTGCTCACATAGATGGGGCTGTAAACTGCTCAAATGTGTCAGAACATCTAACGGGCCTTCCACAGAGACAATCGTCTGTGTGACATGCCTTCAGAGCCACTCAGGAAACTAAATTTTACCACCACCACCACCACTATCCCCTCCCCCACAATTCATTTTCTCGATCCACTGTGGACATTTAAACTCTAGCATTTAGTGTTCTGGTCCTCAGGCTTCAAGCATTGACCATTAGGAAAATGAAGACATCCCTGGGAAGAATGACATAATAGCCCTCTCAGACATTAATGGCTTCACAATAGGTCTTCCATTTCCTTCAAGAAGAGGTTTCTGCTAGAAGTGTAATGATTTCCATGGGGGATCCGAAGGGCTGTGAGGGGCACTTTTGGGGAATGGCAATAATGGGAGAGCGAGCATGCTCTCACCAGGCCTGGCCTCCCTCAAGATCAGGTATGGCTGGGGCATGTCTCAAATGGCACTCAATACATAACTCAGTTAAGACACAAGATTGGAAAAAGAAACGTAGAATGTTATATTCAAATACGACTCATACTAAGCAGAACTTTACAGTGGAACAGGTACCATTTCAAAAGAGTTTGGATTCGGAAATAACTATTATTCCGGAACCCAAGTATGTGATACTATCAGTTGTAAGAATTTATATAGGTAATCATTCTGCAGCTGTGAGGCAGGGAGGGCTGAGGCCTGGAGGTGGTCAGCACACGTGCCGCGTGGCCCCCTTTCATGAGGCGATCATGAGTCATTCCTGATGGAGCAGACCTCACAGGTTATGCCATCCTGTTAGGACTTCATTCATAAGGAACTTTCTCTGAACAGCTTGTTTTCCACTACGTTTTTCAAAATGTGTTCGAACAAAGAAAGGAGGTTTTCTCATTTTAAAATAAACACCTCCACATAAGACCAAAAACAATAAAGTGCATCGAAGAAGGTATTGGTACTAAACTTATAGACCTTGGGCTCAGAGAGCACTTTATGAACTTGATCCCAAAGGCAAGGGAAGTAAAAGCAAAAATAAATGAATGCAACTTTATCAGACTAAAAAGCTTCTGCACAGCAAATGACACTGTCAATAAAGTAAAAAGGAAAACAACTGAATAGAAGAAAATATTGCAAGCAATGCTTCTGATAAGGGGCTAATATCTAAAATATATAAAGAACTCATACAACTCAGCAACAACAACAACAACAAAAATGATCTAATTTAAAAAATGGGCAGAAGACCTAAACAGATACTTCTCCCATGAAGACATACAAACAGCCAACAGATAAAAACACTCTCAACATCATTAGCAATTTGAGAAATGCAAATTAGAACCACAATGAGCTATTGTCTCACACCTGTTAGAATGGCTATAACCAACAAGACAAGGAGTAACAAATGCTGGAGAGGCTGTGGACAAAAAGGAACCCTCATACACTGCTGGTGGGAATGTAAACTGGTACAACCACT
>PVKE010022871.1:0-25186 GCA_004027555.1 Craseonycteris thonglongyai
CCCGAACACTACATCTCTAATTCAGCCGATGGATCAAGGTGTCATTCGTGCCTTTAAGGCACTCTACACTCGCTCCACGATGGAGGGCCTCATCTCGGCAGTTGACGATGCCAATGACGACTTCACCTTGAAAGCATACTGGCGCAGTTACGACATTGACTCATGTTTGTCTAATATTCAGCAAGCATTAAATGACATGAAGAGTGAGACTATAAAATCGAGCTGGAAGAAATTATGGCCGAACGTGGTGCACGACTATCCAGGCTTCACTCCTGAAGAAGTTCATCACTCAGCGGTGGAGAAGGCGGTGAGGCTGGCTCACATCACAAGGAATGAAGGATTTGTCGACATGACGGAAGAAGACATCAGCGCCCTTATCGATTGCCACTCGGACCCACTAACCGATGAAGACCTCCTTGAGATGACAAAGTCTGCAAGTGAGAAAGAAAACGAAGAGGAAGACGAAGAAGAAACTGAAAAGCGTGGCCTTACCCTGGAGAATCTGCAACAATTGTGCAACATGGCAAGAGCGATGCAACAATTTGCACAAGACATTGACGGCAATATGGTTTGAGCTGTCGAGTTCAGCCATCGCATTGACGGGGTTATGTCCTTGTACAGGGGAGTTTTGAAGGAAAAGAAAAAACAAAGACAACAACGACCCATCACCATGTTTCTCTCCAAGGTAAAGCCCCCGGCTCTCCCGTCAGCGCCTCCAGCAGAAGAGGCTCCGAGGGAGCCTAACGCTTCTACGCGTCACGTGAGAGCCTCTCCTCCGCCACCCACACAAGACTCTTCGCCTCTCTCAGAAAGCAATGCTGATTCATGTTTATGACTGTACAAGGTTTTGTAACTAACCTTATTAATTAGCACTGACATGTTTAAGTAAATACGTATACTGTTGTAATAGTTGCTTAAATGAGTAAAGTATGAATACTGTTTACATATTTAAAACATTCTTGTACCCACATACACAAAAATTCCTAGGGGCAAATCCTATTTCGCGGTTTTTCAGCTTTTGAGGAAGGTTCTGGTCCCCATTAACCGTGAAAAATGAGGGATCACTATAATGACCAACCCTCAGCAAGATACCACTGCCACACATCGACACAAACACAGCTGTGAGACACACCAAGGTTATGAAACCTTACCAAGTTGTTTGTACAGTGCTGTCAATGTAAGTGCCCAGTGGCAAGTTCATAAACTTAATTGTCAGACCTGATAGTGTGGGTATGCAATCTCATCCATGAAAAATTTATTAGGAAAAATGGTATCACATTCTTTTGATTTGTATGGAGAAAACATAAACAATAAACTCTGAAATATCAATTTAGATGAACTGTTAAAACAGGTTTAAACCAGGAGCTGCCTTGAACCAGATTCCATTACTAAAGATAATTTTATACCCAAAGTGTGAGATATTTGAGTGTCTTCCTCTTTCTCTTTGGTAGTTGCCTACCATTCTTCTCATTTTAGTAACAAGTATCACAGCCATGTGCATTCAGGCCAAAGTACAAGTTTTTTCACACCTATTTTCTCTGCACTTTCTTGATCAATTGGCATATACTTTTCTTGCTCCTTTTTATTGAATATGCATACAATGCATGGTGCAACATGCACCTTTAATTATGGATTACATTTAACAATTGGATTTGTATTGATGTAACAAAATATACAAATATCAGGGTCTTTCTCATAATAGGAGTATGATATTCTCTAACATAACCCTATGTCAGGAAGTAGGCATTCAGGTCTAATGCAATGGCTTAAGATGTAAGGATACAGGTGTTTTAGATCAATCACCTTAGCTTTTCTAAGTGTCAGTATGGGTCCTTCAGCTTCAACCTTAATGCCTACTTTTAATGCAGAATGTAGATGGACATGTGAAATCCAAAAAGCGCATAGGCTAGTTGAATCTGCCTAACTTTGAAGAGGTTTCAACTTACATTTAACCCACAATGATCATAACAGTGGGACATGTTCAACACTACTTGCAAAAGAAGACAAGATAAGACATTTTTTTAAATTGTTTTTGAAAGAAAGAGACAGAGCCAGAGAAAGACAGAGAGAAGGGGAAGGACCCAGAGCAGTCTCCATAGTTGCTCATCGTCAGTTTTCAACATAGTTTCACTCAACACGGGGGGCCGCACAAGGCAGGAACTGGGCTGGGGCCTCCCACATGGAAGGCATGTCCCCATGAGCTGAAGGCCAAACTGTGGGCTTCCCACATGGGAAGCTTGCCCTGGCAAGAACCAAACTGGGGACACAACCCAGTTCAACATACATGTCCACATAGGCCAGGACCAGGATTTGATCTTTGGACCCCAGGGCTGCAAAGCAGGTGTTTAACCCACTGAGCCATCCTGGCATCCCCCAAGATATGACATATTTAATTGAACATAATGACTTTCTCAAAAAAAATTGTGAATTGGAAAATCCTCATTTTATTCCATAAATTTCAGTTCCCTAAGTTCTAGATGTTCACCCATTCTATTTCTAAACTACATTGAAAATGCAATTAAACTGTCCAGAAAATGCACATATAGTTACAATTAGTTTAAATGTTTACATAAAGTGAGTTTTATGTTAGACCGATTTTTTGCTAATAAATACAAATGCAATATGACAACTGCCATATTTTCCAACTCAATTAAAATAAATAGATGAAATATTGGTTATCAATTTTAAGCACTCTAATTCCTGTCATGTATTTAATTTTTATACTTATTCAAATTTTAGAAATAATAATCAGGATATCAGTAAATAACATGTAATAGCAAAATAAATTTATATATGGAACAATTTATATTTTATAGACATTTATATTTGTACCTCAGGGGTAAAAACTAGCTTAATATATTTACTAGTATATTTAACATTGTTGATTTTACTCTGTCATTTTTATATGCACCATTTCATATATGTAATTTGCTCTGCTTTAACATTTTTATCTTATCTCTGTAAAGTCTTACAGAAAAATATTAAAAACTAGCAAGATGAATAATCATGTGTATTTTGGCATTTACTATAAGGAAATGAATTTAGGGTTTTAAAAAGTTATTTTTGTCTTGCCCAATCAAGTGAAAAACTAAGAACAAAGAAAATGAAGAATTGGAACAAAGATCTAAATGCATTAATTTATGTTTTCATGCTAATTTCTAGTACATCAAAATTCTTTTTTATTAGATTGGTTTTATATTTAAAAATTAATGAAAATCTATATTTTCACTAAAAATATTTTTTCATCAAACTTTAAAACATTGCTAGTGACATACATGCCACAACATGGAGAGAAAAAAATACTAAAAATAACTTAAGATGTCACTCTGGTTTACAAAAATTGACATAAATCAAAATGATTATTAAATATGCGCGGTACATTGTTTCATAAACTTCACCTTAAACATCATTTTAAAAATTAAGTTCTCATAGTATGTCAAAATTAATTATTTACTCATGGTCTATTGAAAGCTAATTAGACTATCTGGGCAATAGTCCTTATTAGAGTAACTAACATTAGTTTGAAGTGAACATTTGGGCAAGGACAAAGAGAATATCTATTTTTATTTTTTTATTTTTTTATCACCGGCATGTAGCACAGTTTGTGTCTGGCACATAGTTAGTGCTCAACAAATATTTGCTGAATTAATCAATCAATAAATAAAGGAAATAAATGCGAATTATAGATAAACACCATTTGGCATTTAAAAATTTTTTAATTTTCCTGTCAAACGATATGTCCCTTCCCAAATCATTCATCACTTAGATGCAACCAAATTTTATCAGTATGTTTAATTACTAAAGATTGACTCACTTCTTTACTTGATCTCAGTAATAAAAATGTAGCTTTGAAAAAAACCTTAAAATTTTAGAATTAATGATTGTCCTAAAATCATATTATATTATAAAAATTTATAGTATTAAAAACCTTTTAGAATTTAAGTATTCTAGTTGTTTTTTTCCTCAGCTGCATTTAAAATTATATACTTATTCACACAGAACAGAAAACCTAAAATATATATATTGTTTCTAATTTTAGAGATAATTCTCTGCTGCATAGAATGAAGTATATCTGCTCCCAATTAGGAAAGAATATTAATGAAGAAAAATCTTTTTACTCTGGGAGGACAAATTAGATCTGAGTTGTGATTTAATAATTAGTAACTAATATTTCCAGTTTCCAAATTTGTTTTAAAATAATTTGTGTACTATTAACAGGCATAATATCATCATATTTTTAATATTGCCATTTATCTAATTTTGGAAGGTATTTACTATCAAGGTATATAATGACAAGAACACAGGAGAGTAATGCAAGTCATTGTGGATGGAACATTGTGTTAATGTGGTTTCACATTTCATTGGATCAGAAGCTTTTGTCATGGCACTAATTTAATATAGGCATTAAAGAATAGTTGAGATTTTGACAGTGTTATAAGAGGGCATATTCTAATCAACGGAAATAGTATTATCCAAAGTGGGAAAGTGTACGTTGCTAAAGGCCAGAGAATGCACAACAATAAAGACAAATTTAAAGCTAGTCAGGATATATTAGTAATGTCTTAAAGCCCCAAATTCAGATAAGTCCTTAATTTAACAGACATTGAGAAACCATTGAGAATCTTCACAAGATGAGACATATGCTCTGAGCTGTACTCTAGGAAGCTTAAATTACATGAAGGACTAACGTGAGAGAAGAATGTGGTAGTGACAAAAGTTGAAAGCTATGTAGTTCTAGCTAGAATTTTAAAGAGGGGAGAGACTTTCAAGATAGTAAATCAATGTCTTTTGTTATCAGTAATTCCTAGGTCCCAATTGTATTGTAACTATCTCAATTGTTTCAATGGCATTTTTTAATTTGTGGGAAATTATAGCATCAAGCTAGGAATAAGAGTCACTAGAGTAAGAGATTCACTGACGTCTTGAAAAGTTGTGTGTGCATATGTGTGAGAGAGAGACAGATTTTCTAAATTCCCAAACACTTTACTCTGTGCCTACAGTAAAGAGGACATAGTACTCACATATCTATATATTATGATATTAGAACAGTTTTTCTGACAATAAAAGGGGAGAAAAGTTTATGAGGCAGAAGGAAAGTGAATAAATTTGAAGACACTAGTTCTAGAGCTCAGATGATTATTGATTTTTCTGAGGAGATATCTACCAACCTCATTAATTTCCTCAGAGCTGCAAAAGGTTCCTGCCTTGCAGGGTACTCTGTGCTGACAAGGGTCACCTTCATAAAGTAAAAATACTTTTAGGCAAGGGAGGGCATAAGATGGAAGTATTTTAATCTTCAAATAACATACTGAATATTAACTGAGGAATATTTAAGTGATTTAAAAATGCAAAATACTACTCCTTTGCTTCTTGGAAGCATTCAATACTAGTGCCCTCGAATCAAACACCAAGATTTCATCTAATCTAACAAAAATCCCTCTTCTTTTATTTCACAAAGACAGTTGTAGAGTCAATAGACGTAAATATCAAAAATCAAACATCTTTCCAAATCTAGCTGTCTGAGAAATGGATTATATTAATATTACTTACAACCCTGTTCTGCAACTTTGTATAAATTTAAACATAAGTGAAGAATATAATTGCTCTATTGCCTAAAAAAATTATTTAATATAATTACTTTTGGAAATCTCCTTTGCCTTATTTTCTACTAAATATAAGAAGACTTTGAATAAAGAACATGGACAATCAAAAAGACATCTGACTGCTTATTATACTACCTGTAAAGAAGGACATGCATATTCCAGGAAGATAGGGTTCCCAGATTTGTGCTGTATTCAGACCATCAGGTTGACATTTCATTTGCAATAAAAGTTACAAATGTTGAAAAGACAAGACCCAGCCAGGTGGGAGTAGGTTCTCAAGTGTTTTCTCTGAAATCACAATATAAATAAAGATATAAATTAAGAATGCTATCACCTGTTAAATCAAACTGTATTTGATGTTCAGACAGTTTAATATTTCTGCATATTGAATACTAAGTTACAAAGGTAAAGTATTTGTTATCACTATATGCCAGGTAACATATTTAAATCCCAAGAGAAAACCACTATTGGAAAGATAACACTAATAAATATAATACAATAGCACATAATTAGACAAAGGAATGCCCTACAACATAAAGCTCCTGGACACATGTAAAAAGAGGAGGGAAACCAAAAGTACTTTATTCCTTATACATTTCAACTTATAATAGTAAGCATTTTCTTTCTCAACATTTTCTTAAAATGACTATTAGTACATAAGTCCTACAAAATATGTAGTTTTGACTATAACAATAAAATATTGGCTACTGAGAAATATTAACAAAAATAAATATGAGACTATTCTTATATCTATAGTTAAAAATAAAGTAGTTTTTAATTAAAAATGGAGTAGTTTATTTTTCCAAAGACAGTGTTATACCAGAATTAAAATGATATTGGGAATGATCAAGGTTGAGCTAGTGGTAGGTTAACTGGGTAAAACTCTCCAATAGAGATTGAACTCTTTATGTAAGGAAAGAGTAAACACATGAAAGAGGAAAGGTTCTAGATTGGGGACTGAGAAACTTTATCTGTAAAAAATCATAGAGGAAATATTTTAGCCTTTGGCTGCCATAGTGCTTGCCACAGCTACTCAACTCTGTCACTGTGGTATGACCGTTTGAAAGTAGTCATAGAAAATTTATTAAAAATTTGGTGGTCTGTGCTCCAGTAAATTTATTTATGGATACTGAAATTTGTATTTAATATAAATTTGTGTATCTTAGAATATTTTTATTTTTTATCTCAATCATTTAAAAAATATTTTAAACTTGTAGAACATACACAATTAGGCAACAGAATACACATAGCCCACTGGCTTGGAGTTTACTGACCCCTAATCTAGATCAAAGATGATTCCTGATTTCCTAATAGAGGACTTACCAGCATCATTCTCCTTAGAAGCTCTATGAGAACCAGAACTGCCTAATCCAATAATAAAAATAAAGAAACTTAATAGGAAATTTTCTAGTACATAGGCTCATGGGAGGTAAAAGAAATGATATGGGAATGATAAAGGTACTATTAATAAAATACTTAGTCAAGAGTTAAAGTATGCTGAGAGAAAATAGACGGAAGCTAATACATTTAATTAAAATTAGGGAAATAAAGAATTACAGACTTCAAAAAATGTGAAAGAAAATATAAAAAATTATTAAAGCGATTAAATGACCAGGAGTACACACACATACACAAATACAAAGATGAAAATAATAATGGGCATCATCACCATAATTACACTACTAAACAGAAGTTTACATAAGAGTTAAAAGCAGAGCTTTTAGTGCTGATCACCTGGCTTCATTATTCCCTACCATTTGTTTTGGACAAATTACTTAAACCATATGTCCCAGTTTCCTAATCTATAAAACAGAGATTATACCTACCCCGAAGAGTTGTGTGAGGATTAAATAAACTGATGTAACACATATGGAAGAGTACCTAGCATAGCAAACCTGTATAGGTATTTGTTAATATTGGCATAATGTTTTTATCTATGTAATTTTGTATCTCTATAATGATTACTTGAAGAAAATTGCACCTATATAATGCTTTTAAGATTAGAAAATTAAATATTTGGTATAACTTTTACCTTATATACATCTATAAATATTAATTTGACAACATGTAGATTGAAATTTGTAAAACTAACCTAAAAAATTAGTGACAAAAACTATACTCAGATGTTATTATTTTACGTAAAGATAAATAGAGGATCATATTTTGACATCAAACATTTTAAGATTGGTTCACATATCTTTTTGATGACTCAACACTCTCTAGATTAAAAAGATATGTTAGTTTTAAACCAAAAAAGTTATTTTCAGGGAAGCCGGGATGGCTCAACAGGTTACGCACTCTCTTTGCAGCCCCAGGGAATGAGGATGGACTCCCAGCCCAGGCCTGTGCGGACCCACTTGCAGAACTGGGGTGTGCCTCCCATGTGGGAGGCCCCCAGCCTAGCTCCTGCCCTGTGCAGCCCTCACCCACGTGTGTGGAAGGAAAACCATGTCAAAAGCTGATGATGTACAACTATGGAGACTGCTCTGGGCCCTTCCTCTTCTCTCTTTCTCTCTCTGTCTCTATCTCTCTCTGTCAAAAACAGTAAAATAAGTCTTTAAAAAAGTTATTTTCAATGTAGAGTATTATTTTCTTCTAAGGGTAACTTTACACAATGGAAATACTGAATAAATGAGAAACAAAAACAACATTTGACAATTTAAAACTAATTTGATTACTGCACAGTAACAATTGTATATAAGAAAGCACAGGCCCCTTGGAAAGGACATTTGAGGGGGAAAAAGGGCTAATGCTACAAATCAAGATCCTATGCATTTTAATTTTATTATAAAAAAATAAGAAGTCAGTGAAGGGTTTTAAGCAGATGAGTGAAACATGTAATTTGGGTTTTTAAAAGATATTTGTCTGTTCTTTGAAGCATGGTAGTCAGTGAGTGGCTGCTACAGCAGCCAAAGTTAAAGATGATGGTAGATTGAATTTAGGGATTGATAGTGAAAATTACAGAATAATTGGATATTAGATATATTCAGGAAACCAGTTTTTATATAGGACCAAAATTGGTGATGTATTGGATATAAAGATGATGATGTAATGTACTGAATCGGGAAAGTGTATAAAAGGACCAGCCTTGAGAGCGAAGACAAAGAATTTGGGAATGCTGACATAGCTCAGCAGAATGAAAATTAGCCTTGCAAACGTGATGTCCAGAGATCAAATACCAGCCCTGGCCCATGCAAACTCATACATTGAACTGTGGCACAACTGGTAACATCCAGATGGCTTGTTGGCAAAAGTTCTTACCTCCCATGTGGGAGGCACCCAGTTTGGTTCCCACCCTACGCAGCTCCACATCCACCTGTGTGGAATGAAACTGTGTAACAACTAATGATGAACAACTATGGAGGTTGCTCTGAGCCCTTCTCCTCTCTCTCTCTCTCTCTCTCTCTCTCTCTCTCTCTCTTTCTCTCTCTCTCTCTCTCTCTCTCTCTTTCCCATCTTCTCTCAAAACAATAAAATAAATCTTAAAAAGAAAAATGAAACAATTCAGTGTCAATTAAATTAGTTTTGATATTGACAAGAACTATCAAATGGGTGTTCCAGACCAGACATAACCTGGATATAAACATTTCCAAGTAGGTGGCATATCGATTAAGCATTGCTTGGTGTAGAAAGGAGGAATGGAAGGACCAGTATTATAGATTATATTTAGTGCCCTTTCTTGAAAGGGTCCACAAACTGAAGGCAGATCAAAGTGCTTAAAGAGTAAACTGTAGGTAAATAAATGGGAGAAAATATAAGGACAAGGAGGGACATTTTAAAATGTATTTATAAGAAATATGTGTAGATGAAAAAAATTAGTAGAAAGATTAACGTGAAAATGCACAAGGATGGAGTGATAAACAAAAGACATCCTAGAAGAGGTGGCAGCAAATGAAATTTAGGGCATAAATGAGGAAATGTTCTTGACAAGAGGAAAAACATTCCTTGAATTGATCAGGAGGGAAGACAGGGATTATGTGTAAACACAGGCAGATTTATAGATTTGGCTTCAGAAAGATGAAGTTTCTGTTTTATAGCTTTTATTTATGATTAGTCTTCTCAATTGGACCCTCATTGTTACTTGATATTTCAGGAGATTTTAATGCTTTTCTTAAATTAAAATGTATTCTTCTGATGTCCGCAAAAATGCCTTTAAAAAAAGTTACATATGCAAAATTATGGGGAGATAAAAATCTTTGACAAAGAAAAAGTAAATTTCCAAAGATTAGAACAGTTGTAAGTTAAAAAATGTGAGAAATTGTTCAGCATTAGAGAAAATAAAGGATAGAATGAATGATGATATAACAGAGATTTCATGCCACAGAAATACGCATTTAATAGGTGATCAAACTTGATAACATCTAAGGATGATACCATTTATTAATTTTTAAATGCTTTTTTATATTGTAATCTGTCCTTAATTCTTAAAAAATCCCCAGTATCTACAATAGAAGAATAATATAACAAACTCCTATTTGGCCATCACACACCTTCAACAATTATCCATTGATGAATGAATGATTTATCTATATCCCCAACT
Organism: Craseonycteris thonglongyai; assembly: GCA_004027555.1. Taxonomy (NCBI): domain Eukaryota; kingdom Metazoa; phylum Chordata; class Mammalia; order Chiroptera; family Craseonycteridae; genus Craseonycteris; species Craseonycteris thonglongyai. The sequence continues at coordinate 10,144 of PVKE010022871.1, forward strand.
ACCTACTCCCTATATTCCTTTGAAGCAATACCAGATAGTACATTAATTCATTCATAAATATTTCAGCATTATCTCCAAAAGATAGGAATCTTAAAAGGAAACAATTATATTTGCATACATTATAGTGTTCAATTATTAAGGATGCTTTTTTTAAAGCACAAGTTTCTATGATTCTAACCAAATATAGTCTTATTCATAGTTCCTCTATAAGAAAATTATCACTCACTCCAAACTATAAAATGCTGACATTTCTTTATTTTGATGTTTCTCTTTTCCTTTCAATGTCCTGTTCCACTTTGTATTTTACCAAATTTTATAGCTGCTGCAAGAGATTAATGGCATAACAGGATATATAATTAATGATTTCAAGTATGTATATGAAGACTTAGCAAATAGAAAAAAGAGATAATTTGTTCTATATGAGTCCATAACACAAAAGTAGAATTGTTAGATGATTGTCACAAAAATACCAAATGACCCAGCAATTGCTCTTCTGGGTATCTAACCCCAAACTCAGAAAACATTTATCCATAAAGATATATGTACCCCTATGTACATTGCAGCATTATTCATGGTGGCCAAAACATGAAAACAACCTAAGTGTCCTTCGATAGATGATTAGATAAAGCAGATGTGGTACATATATGCAATGGAATATTACTTGGCCAAAAGAAAAGATGAAATATTGCCATTTGTGACAAATAGGACTTGAGATGATCATGCTAAGCATAATCAGCCAGAAAAAGTCAAGAACCAAATGATTTCACACATATGTGTTATATAAAAGTGAAAGCAACAAACAAGACAAACAAAAACTAGATACAAACAGTTTAGTGGTTACCAGAAGGTAAGGGGGATGGATGGTGGTAAAGAGGCCAAAGGGGATCAAATATATGGTGATGAAAGGAAAACTGACTTTGGGAGGCAACCACACAATGAAGTATACAGATGATGTATTAAAGAATTCTATATTTGAAACCTATATGATTTTATTATTATTCACTGTCACCCCAGTAAATTTAATATAAAACTGATCTGAAAATATCACTTGTAGGATAATATTGTAAAAAAAGGACAAAATAAATAAAACCAGCTGTTCCCACAACAATCAAGTTCCTCAAGGGCAGTAGCCCATTCTTTGGGGCTCACTAATAGAAGTCTTGCTCCCAGAACTGTGTCTGGAATATATCAAGAGCTCAATAAACCTTTTCTCCATGAATAAATTAGTCTCCATTGAAGAGAAAATTTTAGAGTAATTAAAGGTATATAAAAATGCATTAAATTGCCTTGAAAGATAGTGTTTCATCATTGATGTAAGAATTTACAAAGGTTGCTATGGTAAAGATTTTTTCACTGTGTGTGTTATTTATAATCACAAATTTACTTATGAAATACATTATAGGAGCCTTTTTATTTCTAAATTACTGTGTTTCCCTGAAAGTAAAGCAAGCAATTAAAACAGTCTTGAATTCTAGTTACAGATACTAGTTTGCATCCTCAAATTAACTCTATCTCTACTAAAGAAAATGTATGAAGAATATTAGAAAACATTTTGTTTTAAGGAATAGAGTATTTGTATATGAAAGTGTCCTGCCTAGGAATTTACTATAGTTGTTAAATTTAAAATATTCCTTCACTTAACATTTTTAGTATTTTACATGTAATATTTTGCCTCTCTTGGCAGACATCACATTTTGCCAAGAATATATTCAGTTATTTTATAATAATATTTTCTAATTTTCATTTGTATATTTTATAAAGGATTAAAATAAAACTTAGTTACATGGCTTCCTCAATAACAGGCTACATTACAGCATAATTTGGGAATAGAATGTAATCATAAAAGGCAACAAATGTAAAAACGTAGTCTGCAGTCCCTAATTTTTACTGCCACAAATGGTGTCACTTCAATAAATAATTTAATTTTTCTTGGAAGAATGTGAAGATTGTATAAAATGTTCAAATTTCCCTCCTTACTTAAACATAATAAATTGATACTTATTGAAATTTCAAAAGGTTAAGAATTTTTTAGATTGTCTCAGATACAGAGAATATAAATATATTTTAATTTCAAAAATATAAGGTAATACAAAAGGCATAATTTCTAAATATTATCATCCTAAATCTGAAACCTAAATATAATCTTAAAAAATAATTTTATTATTTAAGTTATAAAACACCATTGTCAAATAATATCACTAAGTTAAAATACTTTAAGTCAAATAAATATACTTGATATTTCAGATATTGTTTATAAGGCTACAATAAACACACCAATATAAATGAGTCTTTTAATTTTCTGCTTCTCTATCACTTTTTCCTCATTATTATACTATATTTTTAAATATTAAATAGTGTGGTAAAGGAGAAGCCGGGATGGCTCAGTGGGTTAAGCGCTCACTTTGCAGCTCCGGGACCGAGGACCGAATCCCGGGCCCAGCCCGTGCGGAACCATATGCTGAACTGAGGAGTGCCCCCAGTTCAGTTCTCTCTCTGTCTCTGTCTCTGTATCTCTCTTTCTCTCTCTCTCTCTCTCTCTCTCTCTCTCTCTCTCTCTCTCTGTCAAAAATTAATAAAATAAATAAACTTAAAAGAAATAAGAGCCTTAAATAGTGTGGTATGGGGGAGTTTCATATTGTGATTTATAAGAAATACATACGGTATTTGGTTATTCAAATGATCAAAACATATTTCTTATACATATATTTGGTCTTCATAACAGTTACACCTTACAGCTCATAATCTCTTCATGTTTCCTGAGCAGTAAGAGCAATGGGGATATCTTTTGTTATAACTGGTCTCTTGCCCTCAAAATGCTTCAGAAACATAAAGTTGAAATGGGGATCTTGTTATTTATAACATGCCTTTTCTATCGCCACTGAGTTTATGTTAATAAAGGTGATTTTTGCACCTAAGAATGAGGACTCATTGCCAGAAGAAGCAACCCCATGAATAGAGAGTCAAAACGTTTATTTAGTCTCACCTTTTGATTTCTAGGGAGGGGAGGAAAGGAAGCTTAAGTTTGAATGTATCACTAATGGCCAATTAGTTAGTCAGTCAGGCTTATGTAATGAAGCTGCCATAAAACCCAGAAGAAGGGGATTGGAGGAGCTTCCACACTGAGAAACCAGATGCTTCCATGTGTCACCTTGCAGGGCCCCCAGCTCTATGACAGGAACGCCTTGGTTTAGGACCTTATCCTATAAATCTCTTCATCTGGCTGTGATTTGTATCCTTTAATATATTTTCTAATACACTGATAATCTAGTGGGTTTTCCTGAGTTCTATGAGCTGCTCTAGTAAATTAATCAAGCCCAAGGAGGGAGTTGTGGGGACCTCTGGGTGATAGCCATTCAATCAGATGACAAACTGGGCTTGCAGCTACTGTCTGAAGTGGTGAACCATCTTGAAGGATTGATCCCGTTACCTGTGTAATCTCATTATAGCTCTGGGTAGATAACATCAGAGTTGAGCTGAATTCTCAGACACCTTTCTAGTGTCTGAGAATCGCTTGGTGTTATGTAGAATATCTCACACACACTGAAATTCTGTCTCAGAACATTAAAGAGGGAGAAAAAATTGTGTAGTATGTAATAAGATTCAAATTTCTAAATTAAAAATAATAATATTGTATTCACTATTGAAATAGTTGTTATAAATAAAGCATCATTTTTTTTCATTATTTCGGTGTATCTATGAAGTAACTATTCAATTAAACAGTAATTTCTCCTTAGCTAACTCTTCTCATGAACAAGAAATTTCTCCTTTTCCAAAACAAGAAGATTTAAAGCAAGCTAATCTCAATGGACCAGATGAAAAACAGTAGCTGACAAATTAAAAAAAAAAAAAAAAAAATCCACTGTATCAGTTTTAGTTTTAATCACTATTCTTCTTGCCTACCACAAATCTATGTTAGATATTAGGTAAGTGTCTAGTTTTCTAAATCATTTTCTACATGTAATTTTCTAGGTTGTACTTATCAATTCTGCCCTTAAATGTCACCTCAAATATTTCTGATACTTTCCATACATTTTCCTGGAGGTGTTGAAGGATAGCTTTTATTAATCAGAACACTGTAGACTTCAACACTACATCCCCACTATAAAGGATAAATTTATACCCTTCTCTGGATTCTACTACATCTTCTCTTTTTTCTCTTTCTGTTTAATGTATGGTAAAAGAAAAATGCATAGGTCAGGCAGAGTATTTGGAAATATGACTTAAAGTCTCCCATTCTCATTTTCTTCTTGCACAAGTTGAGGAAATAAATCCTTCTCAAATGGTTGTTCTGAGAAAAGCATATAGCACAATGCTTAGCACAAAATAGACAATAAATAGTGCTTGGATCATTTTCCCTATGTGCTTGTATTTAATACCCAAAGCTAGCAATTTTATCTGCATTTCTGGCCATTATCCCTAAGGTCTTTTCCATATACAAAGGAAACTTCAAGAGGTCAACAAAGACACTTCTTTAACGGTCCCTTTTACCTATCACTGCCTCTCCCAACCACTTTCTTCTCCCAAAATACTGCTTTATAGAACATTGCTTTAATTTTTTTAATATAAAAAAGAAAGAGTAGGATCACTTGGGATTTAATATATACTTTCTTTAGTTAAAAATTACTAGTGATCACTTTGTTAAGACAATAGTTTTAGCCATCACTGCAAAGTTAGCATTCTTCCCTGTGTAATTAATAAGTATTGGGGGGAGGTGCATTTGAAGATTGCAAATCTTCTATTCTCAACATACTTTTACTGCCAAGTTAGCATCCATTGATAACTCTTGTCTAAATAGATTATTTTTATAATTGTATCTGATGACTTGCTAACTCACCATCCCCTCTACAATTTTAATTGGCATTTTACTTCAGAAGAGCTTTGTCTTCTTTCCATTTTCCTAATATTTATGTTGTTAGTGTCTTAAGGGCTTCTATATTATTCAGTAGGTAATAATTTAATATACGTCAGTTTTTATTTTGATACTGAAATTGTCCTAGCTTTGCTTGGTAAATACTTTTCAAACTGGTTTTTCTTTCTTTCTTTCTTTCTTTCTTTCTTTCTTTCTTTCTTTCTTTCTTTCTTTCTTTCTTTCTTTCTTTCTTTCTTTCTTTCTTTCTTTTCTTTTCTTTTTTTTAATAACATCCACTTCTTTTGAGCACTGCCTTGTAAAACAAGATAGTACAGGCACATCTTGGACTTTCACTTTACCAGTCATTAATCTAAGAGCCCTGGTTGGGATCTTTGTGTAAAGAAGGGTATTTAAGATCTGAATGTTTGGTAAAATCATTGCTTCTGAATGTTACTTCTTCTTGAACCTCTTAAAGAAACAAACAAACAAACAAACAAACAAAAAAATAGAAAATATATCTGTATAAAAGCATACCCATTGGGGAAGCCGGGATGGCTCAGTGGGTTGAGCGCTCACTTTGCAGCACTGAGGACCGAGCACTGAGGACTGAGGACCGAGGACCGAGGACCGAGGACCGAGGACCGAGGATCGAGTCCCAGGCCCGAACCATGTGGAACCATATGCTGAACTGGGAGCTCCCCCAGCTCAGTTCTCTCCCTGTCTCTGTATCTCTCTCTCTCTCTCTCGCTCTCTGTCAAAAATAACTAACTAAATAAATAAATAATAAAAAAAGCACACCCATCAATATCTGTCTATATCTATATTTTTTCTATTAAAAATCAAAAGTTCACACTAATGCCTCCAAGTCTAATCCAATACCACAGATACCAATCTGCCTTTACTAGTTTCATATTTGTAAATAGCCAATCTAATAGTGATCAATTGATACCCATTATCATTAATATATTTACTTTCTTGATTGTTTCCTGTGTAACCAAAGCATTAGCTGCTTCCTCACACCAAATACTTTTCAGGTTCATTGATGAGCATGGTACTCCACGAACCCTGAATCCTGTGTGTCCTGACTTATCACACCTTACTTCGAAAGAATGGAAGGAAAAGAACAAAGAGAAGGAAAAGAAGAAAGTGAAAACAAAAGAGGAAAGGGGCCAGGAAGAAAAGGAAGAAGAAAAGAAAAAGCAAGCCATTAGTATTAGGAAGAAAGGAAGGAACAAAGGGAGGGAGAAAGGATAGGATGGAGGGAGGGACACAGAGAAGAAGGAAAAGAGAGAGAGAGAAAGGAAAAGGAAGGGAAGGATAGGGAGGGGAAGGAAAGACAAGAAAAGTAGAAGAAAAAAAAGCTTTCACTTGGATAATAATATCCAGTAATCTCCAATCAGTTGAATAATAGTTGATAATTTGTAATTAAGCTTCAACATGTTAGTGAATTTCTTTGAAACACAGATAATATCCCAACCAAATGGGGCAGCAAGGACTCTGTCACCAAGAAATATAAATCTAAAGTTTATTAGGATGAAAAATCATTTCAGTATATATTTTCCTATTATTTATTGACCTAGAACTTATAACTAATAGTAAAGGAGCCTTAAGTCTCTAATAGGTATGTAATATAAGATCAAGAATACCGATAGATTTAATTTTTTACTCTTTTATATTTGAAGTGATCTGTTCTAAAGTAAAAGTTATATCTGATTTAAATTTTATTTCTTTCACAAAACTGTCCCAATACTCCAAGAAATGTTTAGATGCTGCTTCAAAATAAACACTCAAACCAGTAGTATTCCAAGGGAAAACATAATTGTAAAGGTCTATATGTGTCTGTTCCACTTATCTCTGAACTCTTTGAAGGTAGGAATGTTCATCTCATTTGTGTTTATACTGCAACCCTAATAAAGGGCTTAAATTTAAATAGATGCTCAATTAATATCTACCCATAAAATGAATAAATTAATTCTTTAGATCTCATTCTAAGTTCAGTACAATTGTGAAATCAATCTGAAGTTAAAAGGAGTTCTCTAGTGCTACAATATTAATGTTCACATATCCTAGAGTCAGTTTCCTAATTTAGATTCCATACTACATTATTCATATGTTTACATTAATGCCCTCTATGACCTTTCGTACTATATAAATTCCTCATTCATTTTATATTTGTGTTTATTGATTTTCTAAATTAACCCTGCACTACTCATCCTTAAACTTCATTTTATATATGATCATCACAGTCATTTGAACTATGCAAAATTCATTTTTCTAATATAACAACAAACAAATTTAACCTTCTATCACCTTCTAAAATAATGAATCTATTCCTTATTCATGTTCCAGGTTGTTCAATAAGATATGAGAGTGCACTGGGCTTCCAGTTTGAATTTGTGGTTGTTTTGCTATTTTATATCCTATATTATATGAAAAGATTTGGCATTTGTTATCTTTTTAAATCTTTAAAACAGCATACAAACTCAGTATTTTCACATTCATTTTAAAGTTACCTAAAATTACATAGCCAGCAAATGGTAGAATGGCTATTCTACCTCAGTGTATCAACTTCACTACAAGTGCCTTTTATTCTACCTGCCCATTGTTTACCAGCTTTTTAAGTAATGTTTCAAGCCCACCAAAAAGTTGAATGACTAGTTCCATGATCGCTGGTATCCTCTTCACCTAGATTCATGAATTGTTACCACTTGCTTTATACTTTGTTCTGTATCTGACTCTCTTTTTTCTCACACTCTCGCAAGATATCCAGATATATCAAAAGATTTATAACTACAGATATAGATACAATATAGATATAAGCACATAATTTTTTTTCCTTTGAGCAATCTGAAAATAACCTCATATACTATGATAATTTACCCTCAAATAATTCAGAATATATCTCCTAAGTAAAGAACATTATATGCTGCTTGTGCATACATCAGCTATATAGTATTCTTGCCACAAATACTCAACCTGAATCATACAATGAGAAAACTATCAGATGAAGCCAGCTTGAGAAGCGTTCTATATAACAATAGAGTTGGAATTTTTTTAAATATTAACATAAGAAAATAGAAAAAAAAAAGTGGGAGGATTGCTCTAGGTGAGATTAAAGTACCAAGTACTATGAAAACTAAATATAAAATACAAGTCTTAACTGGATCCTATATTGACAAAATAAAATAAAACAGCTATGAACATCATTTTGAGGATAGTCAGGAAAATGGGAATATGTGTGGCATATTAGATAATATTATTCCATTATTAATATCATTGCTTTTCAGAACCAAAACACTAAGGGCTTCTAGAACATTGCCTTCTCTAAAATGCATATCTTCATATTCAGATCTACAGGAATTGTGCATATGTTTTCTCTATTAAAAATGAGGTTTGACAGTTAAGTCTGTGCACTCATCCTAGAAAATGTGCTATATGCCTCACTGCTGAATATCACTACAGTCGCCTCTGAAGTACTCCCCATGGGAAGCTGTACACTGACACCAGTGCCTAATCCACCCTTCAAAACAATTTTGGAACTCTTTTTCTGGAATGGTCATTAGAGCCGTCATCATATGACCCTTGATGTCCTGAATGTCATCAAAACATCTTGTTTTCAATATCTCCTTTATCTGTGGGTAAAGAAAAATGTCACTGGGGGCCTGATCAGGAAAGCATGGATGGTGTTCCAATATAGTTCTTTGTTTACTAGATTAAAAAACTGCCGCACAGACAGTGCCATGTGAGCTGGTGCATTATTTTGATGCAAGAGCCATGAGTTGGCAAAAAGTTCAGGTTGTTTTCATAAAACCTTTTCATGCAACCTTTTCAGCACTTCCAAATGGTCTGCTTGGTTGACTGTCTGTCCAGTGGGTGCAAATTCATAATGAACAATCCCTTTGATATCAGAAAAGTTAAGCAACATTGTTTCAACACTTGATTTGGACTGATGGAACTTCTGTGGTTGTGAAAAATTGGCCAACTTCCACTGTGCTCTTCCATGCTTTGTTTCAGGGTCATATTGGTACACCCATGTTTTATCACCATTGATAACATGGCCCAAAGCATAGTCTTGCCTGTCAAGAAGGTCTTGGCAAACTCTCCTTTGCTTTTGTTTATTGGTGACCTCCTTCATTACCATTTTCTATACACCTTTTTCATGCCAAGATTTTATATGAAGATTTTCTTAACTGTTTCATTATCAATGTTTACCTGGTCTGTTATGCTTCTCATAGTCAGCCAATGATTTTGATGCACAATTCAATGAAATTTTGTAATGTTTTCATCAGTTCTGCTTGTTCCTGGCTGCCCTGCCTCTCTTCATCAGTGATGCTTTCTGTCCTCAGAGAAAATGGTTAATCTATCTGTACACTGCCATTTTCTTCATGGCATTATCCCCATAAACTTGAACTAACATGTCCCTGATTTCACTTCCACTTTTGCCAAGTTGAACAAGAAATTTAATGTTTGTTCATTGCTTGGATTCAAGCTCTGACATTGCATTGTTGCACAAAAGGATGCAACAATAATAATGAATGCCACTCAGCAAGATACTGCCACATGTTGACACAAAGACAGCTATGAGATAGTGATATATCATAGTATTAAAATCTTATTAAGTTGTATGTATGGTACTGCCAATGTAAGCTCACGGTGGCAAGTTTGCAAATTTAATTGTCAGATCTCATATACATACATATGCCAAGCCACACAGATTTGTATTTTTATTCTTTTGTAAATATAGTATGTGAATGTCCATATCTCTTTTATGATGTATCAAAATTTTAAATAAAGCTAAGGAATAAAATTCAGGTATACAAAATAATTTACCCTAAATGGTATGCCTAATAAAAAACAACTGAGAGCTATTTAATAGCCAAAACTTTGTCTTATGTTCAAATCTTTGAGTAGTTATTATGAACATTAGCAATTTACATGAGACAACTGGTTATTTACTTCCCAATAGTTGGACAATAGAAAATTGCTTCCTTTACAATATGTAAAACTTTTTTGGTCACCTGTTTAGTCATACTAGTATATAAAGTAAGCCTTTCAAAGAATCAGAAAGCTATGAGTTAATTGAAAGTGTTAAACATATCAAATTAATTTTATTGGTAGCATTTCAGATACATATATTTTAGTTACATAAATTATTTTACAATGTAAGGATTAAAGGCTATATAAAACAAAGAGAGAGAAGTAAGGGTGAAGACAAAGAAGGAGAGAAATAAGAAAGAACAGTAGTGAAAAAAGTAAATCACAATAATAAATCTTTTTGGTTGACAAGGATATATTCAGTTATAAAAGAGTTTATCTAGTCACAGTCAGGTATATAATGAAATTTCAGGTAAACTGGAGTTTGTAAGTTCAAGTGGGATAATATCATGATTGTTGGTTAATTATACTTATAAAGGTTCAGCTGAAAAATTAAGATCATTGCTCAATATGAATTTATGTATTTAAAACCATAAATAGAAATGTCATTTGGAGTCTATTCTTTTATTCAACATATAAATGACATATTATAGAATTATACAATTGAAATCTATATAATTTTACTAACCAATGTCACCCCAACAAATTTAATAATAGAAAAAAACATATTGTACCCAAATGTGCTAAGATAGGATCTGATTTATTTTTAATCAATTAAAATTGAATTTAAATAACATAGACATAATTATATTACCTTCTTTGTACTGTTAGCATATTATTATAGCTTGATTTTTCTTACTAAATATTTTTAAATGTCTGTTAAAATTCCATACCTGAGAAGGGTCAGAACTCTGTTCATATGGTCAGTAGCCTGTATTATAATAATTATTCAAATAGATTACCTGAAATGACTCTAAAGAATTATTTTTAAAAGTACAACATATAAATGAAGAATAAATTAACTTGTAAAGAAAAATTTTTTGTCCAGAATTTGAACCTTTTTAATACATAGTCTTTAGGTAAACTTTTTGACACAGATGAAATAGAATGAACTTACTTATTTTCTCAAGGTAAAGATCAGCACATTGCTATGCAGATAGTAACGATTACTCTCTATTTTACTCCTATTGTCTTTATCAGCTGAGTTAATAATACTGCTGAATTTTTACATGCAACCCTAGCATTATATCTGTCTTTTTCCTCACTCTTCATGTCCAAGAGACCCCTGCTGATGTCTGTACTTCATTTGAAATTCTTAGTTCTATGTCTCTACATTTCCATTCACTCTTACATCATTGTTGAATTAAAGATGTGTGATTTGCTTCTTTTCTTTAAATTCTCTAACTTATCTCAAACTCTACTTTCAGTTAGTTCTCTAAACTATAGATCTCATCTTATTATATCTTCATCAAACTTAGTTGGTTATCTATCCTTTCCATGCTAATTTCTTCCTTTCCTTGCTAATTCAAACCTCCTGTTGTTCAGCTATCAGGTGGCTTTATATTTGGGGAAAGGTGAGAATTACAAATCATCTGGCATTTGATAATCTCATTCCTATATCAGTGATCATTTTCTAATTAAGCTTATGGAAGGATCTTGGCCACTGACATGGAAGAGGAATCTACTGAGTAAAATTTCCAGGCAAGAACATGAAAAAATAAAATAAAAGCTTTAGCCCCTATGTTTGGACACTATTGGCTGAGAATATTACAGTATGCTTGAAATTCAGTCAGCCATATAAAATAATGAGGAAAAATAATCGCAGAGAAGTAGAGTTGAACTCATGCTTTCCCTAAATGATTGAGTCCACTATCCCTAGAGTTACTTCATTCTATACCTTCTTATTTATTGAAATAATAAATGCCCTACATTTTCTTTCAGTCAAGTATTGCTCTGTTCACTTTATAAATGCATTGTTCTATTCAGAATTCCTGATGATGTTCCTAATTGGCCCTGAGAAAATTCACAATGTTCAGTATAGAATTGAAAACATCTTAAAACATTGTAGCCTGATTGTAGTCTAGTTCTCTGTTTTTTTTTTGTTTTTTGTTTGTTTGTTTTTGTTTTTTTTTTTTTGAAACTCTTTTTTTTTTTTTTTTTTTTTTTTTTTTTTTTTTTTTTTTTTTTTTTTTTTTTTTTTTTTTTTTTTTAAATTTTTTTTTTTTTTTTTTAAATATATTTTTATTTATTTATTTATTTTTGACAGAGACAGAGAGAGAGAGATACAGAGACAGAGAGAGAACTGAACTGGGGGAGCTCCCAGTTCAGCACATGGTTCCGCACGGGCCGGGGCCGGGATTCGATCCTCGGTCCCCAGCGCTGCAAAGTGAGCACTTAACCCACTGAGCCATCCCGGCTTCCCCTAGTTCTCTGTTTTTGCACAACCACTTTCCTCTTTGCCTGCCATCCAGAAAACATTTAGAAATTTGGAGTTAAAAATATTTTTTACTTTTCTGTGCTTTTTGTATTGTAACCTGAGTGAACAATGTTTGCCACTCCACTTATCCCACTCCAAATTAACTTAAAATCTAACTCCTTCTTTTACCCTCTATTTAAATGCTATATCAATGCTAAACTTATTTGACCCTTAGTATTAGAATCAAACATTTCCTTCCTTCCTTCCTTCCTTCCCTCCTTTCTTTTTTTAATGACCAAAACAAGTTACTTATGTTTTACCTTAGTAGTCACACCATGCTTGTATCTAGAAACTCCCCCATTAGACCACTGGAGTATAAATTCTTTTTGTTTAGTAGGAGGGGCTTCGGCTGAACCTTAAAAAAATTTAGAAAGTAACTGATGAAGCAATAAAGTTTAGATTCATTTTAATTTATTTTTTTATTATTTTTGATAGAGATAGAAAGACCGAGACAGAGAAAGATAGAGAGAAGTGGGAGGGCCCAGAGCAGTCTCCATAGTTGTATATCATCAGATTTTTACATGTTTTTTTTTCCACACAGGAGATCAAGGGCTACACAGGGTGGGAACTGAGTTAGGGGCCTTCCACGTGGAAGGCACACCCTATTGAGCCAGGGGCCTAACCAGGGGGTGGGAGTGGGGTGGTGAGAACCAAACTGTGGGCTTCCCATGCCCACCTCAGTTCAGCATAAGGGGTTGCATGGGCCGGGGTCAAGATTTGATCTTTGGTCCCCGGGGAAGCAAAGTGAGCGCTTAACCCACTGAGCCATCTTGATTTCCTCTACATTAAAAAAAAAAATCTCTGTAAAATGTGTATATTAATTTTTTAAAGTTGAAAGAAGGAATAGAAGTAAATACAATACCCTCATAAAATTAAGAAACTATTAAGTATTATAAAATAATATAATAAATTTGGTGTGTTTGTTTTTGTTAACCTTGCCAAGAGAAAGTTTATAGAGGCAGAAAGTTAAGGAACTGATTTAAGGAGAAATGTGTGGGACTAAGTAAAAAAAAAAACACAAAAAATTAAGAGATGATGTTGAACTGCCTTCTTGCAGCAGAGATGGGATGACAGACATTTCAGAGATCCATGGTTTCATGTGAAGGAGCAGCAACAGTGCTAATAGGATCAGACTTATGGTTGAACACTTCAGACGTGCTGAGCCTGCCAGAAATATTTCATCGGGGCCTTTTTCAAAAGGGCCAAGAGTCTGGGAGCATTGTAAGTATAATGGGGATTTGAGCATTTAGGTTAATGTGATTTTGTATGAGCCCCAAAGCAATATTATTTTTGACATCTGAAGCACATCTATTATATATCCAATTGCATTTATAATAATTTATACTTAATAAGCATGCTATAACTATTTCATTGATTGAAGCAAATAAGTTTGTCTAATTTTTTGATTAACCATGGCCAATTAGTACTACCTTGGTTATCACCAAGGAGGCAGAACTACAATGCATTGGGAAATAACTTACTAACTTAAAATAAGTTTACAAAATAAATACAATTGCCCAATGCTTAATGAAAGAACTGAGCAGTGTTTTCTTCTCTTTCTGCCCCCCACCCCCCACCCTGGGGCAAAACATATAAAAGGTAGTAAAAAAAAAAAAAATAGCAAGGGCATTCAAAATTTGCAATTTGTTAAATTTTTAAAAATTACCACATTGGAAATGCAAATTTGTGCCTGCAATACTTTGCTGTCAAAAGAAATCGATCTCTGTGTGAATGATAATACTTAAGCTCATGGCTTTTCTGAGCAAATGCACCTGCAACAGAATGACAAACGAGGGGAGGCTGATTATTTGGCACATGGTCAGTACAGTTACAGGAACATTTTTTGAAATAGAAGGAATAGTCTCCTGAATAGTAGAACTGATTAAATTCATACTTTTCACCCTCTCTCAATTCTGTCTCATATATTGCCTGGACTTATTTTATCCATACAGTGTCCTTTGTAATTTCAGAGAGGAATCATGGGGATTTGTCAGTTATTTGCAGATTCAACTTTGAAAGCACTGTAACTTATTGGCCAACCATATACCTCTGATTGTACTTTCTATGACATGACACATGGTTCAGCTCATTGCTATCCAGATGATTACGGCAGAAGCAGGAACTGAGTCAATTACGAAGAGCTCTTTCCAAAATGAGGATAAATGCTCTTTGTCATAAAGCATCTTCCTAGACAGTCTTGCTTTCATGACTCTATTTTCCTATTGAGTGACAAGAAAAATATATCCTGAAAACTGTCTTGTCCACTGAATGTTTTCCCATACAAGCAGTATTTATTTATTTTTTACTTTATTATCATTCATATTTGTGTGGAGTACTTTCTGTGAAGCATACAGTGAGTGCTACATTGTTAGTAAGTATAAATCCAAATTTATGACAGAATGGCAGCTCTTATCTCAATGGTTTCAACCACTCCAATAAGTTTCACATGAAAATATCCATTGCCATCTGTTTATACTATAACTGAACATATGAAACAACTTTAAAAGTACTATGTCATTCTAAATATGAGTAATTCCTAATAAATATAATGGCCTATCTTTCATCTTATTTTAGGGCCATATAATTTCATGCTTGCAACTTCTCTCTACTTACTTTTTTTTTTTTTTTAGATTTATTTTATTGATTTTTGACAGAGAGAAATAGAGACAGAGAGAGAGAGAGAGGGTGGGGAGGGCCCAGAGCAGTCTCCATAGTTGAAATTAGTTTTTCAATATAGTTTCACTCCACAGGTGGGCACAGGGCTGCACAGAGCAAGAACTGGGCCAGGAACTTCCCACATAGGTCCCAGCAATAACTGACCTTGGGACACACCCCAGTTCAGC
>PVKE010022872.1:0-25183 GCA_004027555.1 Craseonycteris thonglongyai
GGACCGAGGATCGAGTCCCGGCCCCGGCCCATGCGGACCCACATGCCCTGCGCAGCCCTGTGCCCACCTGTGGAGTGAAACTATATGGAACACTAATGTCAACTATGGAGACTGCTCTGGGCCCTCCCCCTTCTCTCTGTCTCTCTCTGTCTCTGTTTCTGTCTGTCAAAAATCAATAAAATAAATCTTTAAAAAAAAATACACCAAATAAAAACTGAAATTATTTAGAAGAGACACATATACTTTAGCAATTATAGTTATATATTTCAATAAACTTATCACAATAAGTAATAGAACAATTTTATGGAATATCAGTAAATATTTTGAAGTGTTTAATAACCACTGACAGGTCCAACTTGCATTTATAGAAAACGCCACTTATCAATAATAGAATGACAAAATACACATTCTTTTTTAGCACACATGGAGCATTCTCCACATGGACAATATGTTAAGTTTTAAACAAAACCACAATAAAATTAATTAAAAATCAACAGCAGACAGATATTTGGGAAATCTAGTAATTTTGGAAAATTAAACATAGAATTAATTAAAAATCAACAGCAGACAGATATTTGGGAAATCTAGTAATTTTGGAAAATTAAACAACACACACATAAATAAAACATAAGTCAAAGAAGATATCACAGAAATATTAGAAAGTTTCTTAAATGGAATAGGAATTAATATAGCATATCAAAATCTACGCTCACCTAAGAAAAATGCGTGGACAGATATTTATAGTTTCTAAAGCTTATATTGAAGAAGTACCTAAAGTCAGTAACCTAAGCTGGTACCTCAACAAGCTCAAAAAAGACAACCAAGGAAAGCCAAAGTAAATGAGATAAAGAAACAAACAAACAAACAACAAGGACAAAAAGCCACAAAGATCGGATTAGAAACCAACAGGGTAGGGGAAGCTGGATGGTTCAGCGGGTTAAGCATTCGCTTTACAACCCTGGGGACCAAGAATTGAATCCCTGCCCTGGCCGTGTGGACCCATATGCTGAATTAGAGTGTGCTTCCCATGCAGGAGGTGCCCAATTTGGTTCTTGCCTCCAGGTTTGGCCCCTGGCTAAAGGGGACATGCCTCCCATGTGGAAGGACTCCAGCCCAGTGCTCACCCTGAGCGGCCCCTAACCACCTGTGTGGAATCAAACCATGTAAAAAAACTGATGACATACAATCATGGAGACTGATCTGGGCCCTCCCCCTTTTCTCTGTCTCTCCCTGTCTCTATCTCTCTGTGTCTCAGTCAAAAACAATAAAATAAATATTTAGAAACTAACAGAATAGAAAACAGAAGATAATAGGAGCAATCTATCACATGAAAAACATTTTTGAAAAGAATAAAATTGATAACCTTTTAGTTCAACTAAAACTAGAGAGAGAGAAAACACACATTATCAAAACCCAAAATGATAGAGATTACATTATTATAATATTGTGGAAACTTTAAATAATCATAGAAAATTTTATGAACAACTTTATGCCAACAAAGTAAACTAATTGGAAGAAATATATAAACTAAAAAGACACAAAACTTTAAAACTTAATTATATAAAAAAACAAATAACATGTAAATAAGTTAAATTGTAAAGAGAAAATTACCCATGAAGTAAAACATGGCTCCAATGGCTACACCATTGAGTTCTAACAAATATTTAAGGAGGAAATAATATCAACTGTGCAGAACTCTTTCTATATGAAGAACAGGAAACACTTTCCACGTAATTCAATGAGGTCACTATTACCCAGAGAGAAAAACCAGACAAAGACATCAGAAGAAAATGCAAACCAAATTTACTACTTCAAAGTGTGGTAAATATGACCTCTTTGTCCCCAAAACTAAGGAAAATGGAATATAGATTAACATTAATGATTTATCATAAATGATATTTACTACAATTACATAAAACATATTTTAGTTTCTTTTCTTTCATTTGCTTCATTTATAAAATCAAAATATAAATATTTAGCATTAATGGCAAAACAAATTATAATGCATACAAGTGACAGTTATTCATTGTATCAGAAATATGCTCAAGGTTTTTTAATGAAAATGTTATTTAATTTAGATATAAAAAGAGTATCATATGTAGGATCTGTCAAATGATCTAGAAACAGATTTGGAAAACTAACATAAGCAAGGGAAGTTGGACGGAGATTATCTGACACTAATATCATAATATTATGCCACTGACCTTAGATAACACTGAAGCAGTAGTCACTGGAGCCCTTCAAAGTTGATATGGTTGTCTTGATGCTGCTGCCTTCAGAAAGAAAAAAGAAGTATTTTTCTCCATTTCTGTGTCTTTGCATCACCAGCTACCTTTAAAATTCCATAGTAGGTCCATGATTATTAGCCAACTCATGTTGCATGCCCTCTTTCAGGGGTGCCCAACACTGGAAAAGAAAATAACTTGCATTTTTTTTTCCTCTGTATTGATTAGATGGTCTCCAACTTTCATCAAAGTGTCATTAAGTAGTTAATTCTCCACATACAAAAGTGAGTTCAGATGATAAGTAGTGCAAATAAGCAAAAGACACATTCTACTACATGTTTGTTTGTTTTTTCTTAACAATTCTGCTAAAATACATATCCATTTTTCTTAGAAAATGTCTGAAGTAATTTCTTAACATGAACATTAGTTTAGTTTATAGTTTTTGTTGAAGGAGGTCATTTAGAGGAGGTGATCCCCCCGTTGACCCTATAGCTAGATCTAGGCAATTGTGGACACCTCACCCCCTTCTCTGTTCTTAGAATGTAATTTCTGCCCATTATTTTCACACTAGGATCTGTTCCAAAGACAAAAATTTGATATAGTAAGACATTTTTGAGACCATCTAGAAGAATAGTGTATGAACCCATTAAGGCCCTTATTAAACATGTAAGGTGCTGGAGCCAGATGTGATAGTCTACTCCTCTTGCAGCCACCCAAGACACATCCCCTTTGTAAATTATCTTGCTTAATCTTGACACCTACCAATCTGGAGTGGTCTGCCTCTTTCTTCAGCCTCTCCTGCCTTCCATGTATGGGGGACAATTTGTGAACCAATACTAATTTAATGAAACAAGGAACTAAGACATTTTTAGTTTTTTGTTTGTTTGTTTGTTTTTAAAGAATTATAGACAGTACTCAAGAGGGTATAACAGACAATTTTTTAAGGAAATGACATCAAAGTCAATTTGGTTAACATTGTACCATAATTTATATGGTCTGATATGTGTTTGATTTTAAGAAAATAATGGAACTTCAATTTTTCTAGGTTCACTAAGATGAGAATAAAGTCACAGGTTTGGTCACATAAAAACAAAAACAGACAAAGTAAATATCTAGTTGACAGCATTAGACAATGTGTTGATTTTTCGCAGACAAGTTGATAATGTCATATATTCAGAACGTATCTTAGACTTAGTTGCAAGTTACATCAGTGACACATTTGTAATAAAGTAAATGCTTGTTTGTGTGTAAATAATAACTGAGATTGAAGTACATGAGTGCCCAAGTGTTGCCTCTGCAAACAGGAGCACCTATGTTGATTTTTACAGCACCTTTAGCTGCCTGTGTCAGAATGGATTTCAAGGTAAGTACATGGGCCAACCAAACTATAAGTGAGTATTAATTAGAGGAGGCGGTAACTCTTAATTTATAGAATATACAATTTTTCTTATAGTCATGCATGTTAATTTTTTTTTTCTTCAGGAGAACATTAGAATATATAATAGCTTCCTGGATTGTTTTAATCTTCACATCATCACAGAAATAAACATATCTAGTGTTGAAGGGATATTTCTTTGGTAAGCACACCTGTTTTGTTTTGTTAGAAGATTTATTTTTTTATAAGTCTATCACACTTATAGTTAAAACTTGATTTTTTTTTTCTTATTGCACTTTCCATTGTATTACTATAGTAATTCTTACAGTGGCCCTTGTAAAGATATATTGCTTATTTTGATAAAGAGCTAGTAATGTTTTTACATTGAGAGGAAACTTCATTAATAGGCAGACCTTTGCTTTCCAAGATTGAAAATAGTACCAGCACTCTCAATTTGTTCCTTATATGCAAGCAAACATGATAAAACTGCCATCATTACAAGCCAGAATGTTACCCAAAATTTAACTTCCAAACCATGTTCCTAATTCTACTATGTGAATGATTAATTGAAAAAACAAAACAAAACAAAAAACACTGATTATCTTTAAACAGTAAGAAATTCAATTTTTTAAATCATAAATACAACAGCTGTTTTTCTTTCTACTAAATCTAAAAGACTGACTCTTTAGTTAACCTCTTAAGAGTAATTATTTTCAGAAACTATGTATCCACTATAAACTTAATATACTATTTATCATTAACAATAACTCAGTCATTTCTTAAAACTTTTTGACGGACAGCAAAAACAATGTCTTCCGGAAAAATAAATTTTAGTATATCCCCACCTGCAAAGAAGAAAACAAAGTTCTAAATGTGCCATGTTTTTCTTTTTTTCTCACAAAGTTGATTCATCAAGAAAATTACCAAATTAATAGCTTTAAGATTTAAACAAAGTATTTATTTATTTATGTAACTATATTTGTGATTTCCTCCCTCAGTTTAATTTCATGTTCTAATGTCATATTTTCACTTAATATTTTATGTAATAAGTGATAGTAGTAATACAAATAGATTTTCTATTTAGTTAGGTATGCCCTTTTGTATTTAGATTTATATTGCATTAAATTTTCTCAAGCCAAGAATCATATCACTATTTTAGAGGAAGAAAAAAAGACTATTATGATTATTTTCACTTATCTAATTTGTAAGTACAATGTGTTATGTGTCAATGTTAATCTTTATATCCTTGTTAAAAATTGGCAAAAACAATTTGCCCTCACAAGTTTTAAAAGTCAATTAAGTGTCAGTTTAGGCTATGTTTTCAACTCTTTGCATATTAACAAACGATACAAATGACCTACTATGAAAACTTGGTTTTATCAACACAAGTTATAGATGGAGCATTAACTGAAAATCTGCACTACAGATCTAGTTAAAAGGAAATGTTAAGACTATATAGCTGATGAACATTTCTGGCTTTCTTTCTTTCCATATAGGCCTGCTTTGTGAAATTAATGGAAATAAATCTGATTCACCACCCAACCTCCATAACACTATGTCCACAAAGCTCATGGATAAATTCAAATGCATGTGTTTCCTTGGCTTTATTGGCAACTAGCATTTGACAATTATGCCTTGTAAAGGACACTTAGTCCTGGTGATATACATCAGGACATTACTGATTCACTAGTATATTCTTCTTGGTTTTTTTTCTTCTTTAGCTGATCATTTCATTTGCATCCTAATAACTTGTAATACCTATTCCATCTCTATTTTCCAAAGCAGAACATAAATTAGTTCATATCTAGGCTGACTTTGAATGCCCACCAACTCAGAGGAGATTACTAATGCATTTAGTAATTCCTAGAGAAGTTGTTGCAGTTTGTAGTAAGGTGACACAAATTAGATTCTGACACTAATAAATGTGGCATTCTTATTCAGTGAGTCCAATCTCCCATATCACCCTAAATGGACAAAAAGTTCTTGCAAATTTAAGAATTTTAACTTTGGTTCTTGCTTGCCTGTTAAACCATATAATCCTTTTATTATTTTTCAAAGATACAAAATGTGAAATAGATGCAGATGAGTGTGCTTCACATCTCTGCAGGAGTGGAGCTACTTGCATATACCAACCTGGTAATTACTTCTGCCAATATGTGGCTCCATTTAAAGGTAATAAACACCAAGGGAGAAGGAAAAGCAAACATAATTAATTTTAAAAAACATTTCTGTCTCTTGTCTAAACTCATTTCTGTCTTCCAACAACATTATTAGTCTTTTATTTTCTTAAAGTCAGCTTCTAAAGTGACCAACCTTTTATTCCTTACACAGAAACTATAAACGAGCTCTGTTTTACATCCAAAAAAAAAAAAAAGGCGTTTAATTTTTTTTATTAGGAAATCCACCAAAAAAAAACAACACCAAATGATACAATAAAAAATAAGTAAAAAATATTTTAGCAGCCTATTATGTTATATTTAAAACGTCTATGCTTCTTAATCAATTTCTCATGAAATAGTTAAGGCTTTTTTTTTTCTTTCTAATCTAATCATTTATTTAAAGTTGCTTTATTGAGTTTAACATAGTAAATCATGCACACATACTTTTAATTTGGTTTCAACTTTGATGGTAGTTCTTTAGCTTCAGTTAAAACATTTTTGAACTTTTTTCAAATAAATTTATGGTTTCTATTATAAAATATATATTTTGATAAATTACTGTAAAAACTAATATATAGAAAGTAAATCACTGGATATTTTCTGGAACTTTAGTATTTATTTCTAAGGCATGAAATTTGAAAACTCTGTTTTGGTTTGTTCTCCAGTGAAACAGGAACAAATGGGAAATTAGACAGATAGATGATACAAAGATAAATGATAGATGGTAGATGATGATAGATAATAGATTATAGATAATAGATAGATAGATAGAGTTAAGTATATATATTTATGAAGATTTATTATGAGAAATTTGTTCACATGATTAAGTAGTCTTTGAAGTTTTACAATCTGCTATCTAGAAGCTGAAAATTCAGAAAAATCAGTCTGAGGATGAAGGCCTGACAACCAGGGGAAGCCAATGATGTAAACCCCAGGTCAAGGACAGAAGAAAGCCAATGTTCTAACTCAAATAAGAAGGCAAGAAAGAAATTTTCTCTTCTTTCATTTTTTATTCTAGTCAGACCTTCATATATGGATGATGCCCAAGGACACAGGGAAGAGCAACCTACATTACTGAATCCACTAATTCAAAAACTAATCTCATGAGAAAGCAACTTGATAGACATGTTCAGAAAGAAGGTTTAATCTGAGCATCCAGTGGCCCAATCAAGTTGACTAATAAAGTTAGCCATCATACTTTTTATATAAATCTAAATGATTTAGACATTTTAATAGTTGTGCCTAATTTTCTTAGAGAGTGTCTTAGTATAATTATTAATTTAAAATATATTATATATCTAACTTTAAATATTTTGCATCTATTTAAACACATTAAGTTATAATTTTCTTACCTATTTAGTGGAAATGAGAAGATATCCTACTGAGTTGAATGTAGAGTAAATGAAATGTGTCATATAAATACCACATTACCTGTTGAAAATGAATAATCAAGTGTTTAATTTTTCCCTCTAAATAATTTTCTGATATATATATTTAAAATCTATACAATAGGGACTATTCTATGTTTGAGTAAGTAAAATGTTAATATATAATTTATTTATATGCACATCTTTAAAGATACATAAAAAATAATGCGGGGAAGCCAGGATGGCTCAGTGGGTTAGGCGCTCACTTTGCAGCGCCGGGGACCGAGGATCGAATCCCGGCCCCGGCCCGTGAGGAACCATATGCTGAACTGGGAGCTCCCCTAGTTCGGTTCTCTCTCTGTCTCTGTATATCTCTCTCTCTCTCTCCTCTGTCAAAATAAATAAATAAATAAAATATATATTAAAAAAAAATCCAATTCTTAAAAAAAATAAAAATAAAATAAAAAATAATGCAAGCTATCAATAAATTTAAAAATTTAGATGATCTCATTTTAAAAATAACAAAGTTTACCTGATGCTTAGATCTTTTTTTATTTTCTCATGCCATTCTCCAATAAAAAGTGTCATGTTTCCTTAGAGACTTATCTGATTGTAAGACTAGGGTACAGAATATACAAACGAGTATGACTAATCTTCTAATACCGGTAAACCAATGAACCAATAAATTACTCAAAAGAAAAATAATGAATGTATGTCAAAGGGACATGAGAGCCAACTTTAGGTACTCCCAATGACTGAAACTAGAATAACTTGTGCAGAAAAATGAAGTATTTGATCATTATGCCATATATATATATATATATATATGTATACACATACATACACGTATATATGTGTGTGTGTATACATATGTGTATATATATATATACATATAAATCTATTTCATACTGATATAACTAAATAATTGAGTAAGTAACTGGGAAACAACAGGCATGTTATATTCAGAATAATATCAAACAATTTATGTAAAACTTTGCATTTAGGAGATAATTCCCCAACCATTAAGTGTGTGCTGCACATAGTGACTGATTTTCAAATAGTACAGTATGGAAATGGAGGTTGGAGAGAGTAACTTCATGAACTTTTTTTTTTTTTTTTTTAATTTTTTTGACAGAGAGAGAGATACAGAGACAAAGAGAACTGAACTGGGGGAACTCCCCAGTTCAGCATACGGTTCTGCACGGGCTGGGGCTGGGATTCAATTCTCGGTCCCCAGCGTTGCAAAGTGAGCGCTAAACCCACTGAGCCATCCCAGTTTCCCCCATGAACTTTTTAAATGTTAAAAGTATATATAGTTACTGTTCATCACATATGTGAATTTGTAAGGTATAGTTTTTTGTATATCCTAAAAATATGCTCTCGTTCAAATATTTTGTTATTCGGAAAGGTTTTATTTTTTTTTCTAGTTATAACTTATTAAAACATACACTGGAGATGATAATTTATATAGTTCATTTATGGGGACTATAGAAAATAATTAGAAAATTTTTTATATAATTACTTCTGCAGAACTAAATAATACAGTTTTTATGCATGTTAGTTTCTAACATTATAATTACAGATCCTCCACAAATAGCATAGCTTTTATACATGATTTTATTAAAACTATTTATCTCTTCTAAAATCTGGAGAATCTTTTAAAAAACCAAGAAATATGAAAAATAAATACTTCAATACAATTATTTTTCATTGTGGTATTCATCCACTGGCATTAGCAAGTAGTTTATTTTGATTTTATCTATACTCCTTTTCCAAGTTTTAATCTTAGAAACTGAACTAGCAAGAAAAAAAAATAAAGAAAAGAAAACAAACAAACCCCCAGCAACATCAAAAATGCATTTTCTTCTGAAGGAAAATGAGTTATTGTTTTGTTGTTTTTTTACTATGAACTGAATTGTTTTTCAGTAGGTAATAGAGGATTGTGATAAGTACAAATGAATTTCCACCTTCCCTGATGGTAATTTTTTATTATTATGCTTTCTTGGAAGGAAACCTAATGATTTTCAGGTAAGAATTCCAGATGTAAACTACATACATGTTTTGATATCACAATTTTCTATTTTAGTTAAAACATTGACCATTATGGTATTATAATAACTAATCTCATGTTGGTGACAACCATTGTTTACTAGGCATTAACTACTAAACCCTCTATACCCAATACTTTCAAAATGTGTTCATTAATATTAATTTATCTTGCTATGCAAAATGTGCTAAGTAGATTTTTCATGCCTCCACATATGAAATAAGTGGGAATCAATAATGCCTCAGTGTGTAAATTTTCTGTCTACTTTTGAAATGAAAAGAAAATTATTCATTGTTCAGAAACATACAAATACATGCATACACATATCTGGGATTAAGTATACTTACTCATTTTCTCTCTGAAATTAAATATAATTTTATATGTGGTCATATTTTACAAATATTAGTTATTACTCTTTGTTTAAAAATATATAATCATTGCCAACTAGTAATTCAGCCCTAATCCAATCAGCAATTTTAAATTCTAACACATTACTCATGTACAACAGAAATAAACAAAATGTGAAAGTGATGACTTCATACAAAGAAAATGTTGCTCCTGACAGATAGACTTGGCCAGTGCTCTCATCACTAGTAAAGCTCTTAAAGAAGCAAAATCCATCTCATAATTTGATGTGTTTATCAGTAGATGAAAATGACTATAACTCTAAAATTGCCTATTACACATTAATGATATTTTCATCTATATTAAGTTAAAGTTTTTTCATAGAATACTATGATAAATCAAAAATTAAAAGTGTATATGAGAGTATTTACTAATAACTAGCTAAACTATAATTCACAAAATGAATAATTCATATAATTAATTATGTTAAACAAAGGAATCATGGGAGAAAAGGTCATACATATCATTGTTAAAGCAATAGTCTTTCTATTTTCATCACATTTTGGGGATGATAAATAAGTTGTTGTCCCTTCATTCTAAAGTATAAAAGTTTCCAATACTTAGTACAAAGAAAACATGGCTTTGATATAAATTAATGTGTGTTTCTCAAGAAAATTAGTGCTTAAACTAAAAATGTCACTTTAATAAGACAATATGTGTGCAAGTAGAAATGAAATATTGTTTGAACAAATGTCTTGTCTGTTAAAGCTTTAATGACACATGTCCCTAACTATGTAGCAATTAAAATGAAAAAGCAGAAATGGTAATTAGCCATTAAACATGTTTGCAAAGGAAAGTAAACAAAAGAGAAAAGAAATTCAGCAAAATAAAAATGCTTAAGTGTGTTCAAAACCAGAATAATAATGTTATTTTCTGATTAGGACTCTCTATATGAAAACTTGTAATTAGAAAGCATATTTAAGTACACATTTTTAAGTGCTGGTGAAGTGAAAAAGAACAGAGTATGAATAATGTAGCAATTAATTTTTCATGCTCTACAGGCCATGTCTGTCATTCTTGTGTTTTTTGCTACAGTGGGTTGTTGCATATGCTATAATTAAGTACTCCCATCTAGTCAATCTACAGCTATTCTAAAAATTCTTGGAAGACAAAAGATTTTGGGTAGACTTTACAGACAACTATCTCTAATGCTCAAAATGTTTTAAAGTCAAGATGCCAGGATAACTCAGCAATTGAGAGATTGCCTCCCATTGACGAAGTCCAGGGTTCAATTCCAAGCCTCAGCCCATGCAAACTCCACATGCTGAACTATAGTGCAACTGGTACCGGTAATTGCCATGATGGCTCAGTAGTGAAGGTTCTTGCCTCCCATGTGGTAGTCCCCCAGTTCAGTTCCTGTCCCACAGGGCCCCACACCCACATATATGGAATGATACCACATCACTACTAATAATGTACAACTATGGTGACTGCTCTGGGTTCTCTCTCTTTCTTGCACCTTCTCTCAACCAATAAAATAAATCTTTAAACATATTTTTAAAGTCAACTACATATTTAGTATGTATTAACAAAATGTCAACTTATTTTATTTAATGAAAAAAGAGTGAGTATTATTTTAGAGAGGTCAAATAAATTGGGTGACCTGTAAATTTCTGGGTTCATAGTAAGAGTCTAACAGAAAAAAAAAAAAGGAACTATTCATTTAATAGTTGATGTTGATGATTTTGTCTCCTATTTGTTCTGTGTTACAGTTAAAAATGAAAGCATCGGAGGAAGCCAGGATGGCTCAGTGGGTTAAGTGCTCACTTTGCAGCAACGGGGACCAAGGATCAAATCCCGGCCCCGGCCGGTGCAGACCCATGTGCTGAACTGGGGAGATTCCCCCAGTTCAGTTCTCTCTCTGTCTCTGTATCTCTCTCCTCTCTCTCTCTCTCTCTCTCTCTCTCTGTTAAAAACAATTAAAAAATAAAAATAAAAAAAATAAAAATGGAAGCATGTAATACATATTGGTTTGGTAATCAGTATTGTATTCACTTTCTTGGTGATTACATCATTACCTTTATAAACACTTAGATACTGAGGCCATTAAGACAGAAGGAATAAAAACAATCTAAGTTCACGGTAAGTATATATCTTTGCATTAATTTATAAAAGACATTGTTTGCTTCATTTATTAATTTCTGCACTTTTAGAATTCTTAGGTATTTAATATCATAGTTAAATATTATTTTTTTAATTTATAATTTCAATGACATTTCTTGTTAATAAGTAGAACTATTATTTATCATTTTGACATTCCTTATGTTTTTCTTTATAACCTATAGACTAATCCATTCACATGAATAATTATATTTGACTACATATTCTGTAAAAATAGCATATCAAGTGAAAAAAATATTATCACTGGCTATAAGCATGAGCATATTATATTGAATATACTATAGCATTTAATCAACAAGACATTATAGATTTAGTCCCTTCCAGGTAACTCAATGTATGCAATGATAGAACTACAGGTCTGGCAGATTCTAGGAACTGTTTAACTATGGCCTACATTTTACACTGCTATAGTTTTGCTTTGTTTTGTTTTGTTTTAATTTTATACCTTCCTTTGTTTGCAGAATATTACTTACTTTTAAAGTTCAGTATTATTTGGTATCCTGTCCCCTACTTTTTTTTTTTTCTAACTTTTTCAATATGTATGCTTTTCAGGTTGATTAAATCTATCCACATGTGTCAACTACCATGTGGAGAGTGGTCTTTTCCCTTCAAATTGAAAAGAACTGTATGTTGCGGATTTCTGAATTATCATGCATGTCTAAAAACTATAGCTGTTCCAGGAAGAACTTTAAAAAATAAAGCACTCAAAGAAAAATTCTAATTTATCTAAATGAAACCAACAGGTCTGCTTAAAGACATTTCTATTGGCCAAACATAAGAAAATTTGAACATTGGAATCAATGATGAATTTTAGTAATTTATAATCAGTTTAATAATATAACAATTGATAGTTTAGTTCTTATATGAATACATAATGAATTAAAAAATATACAAATGCTTGGGAAGCCTAAATGGAAATTTTTTTATTATAGCAGAATATCAGCAACATATATGAAAGTAATGGTAGAGTTAGAAAATTATCACTGATTACTAGAACTAATTGGTGAATAATATGTTAGAGATAGGATGTGTACATAGTCTCAAAATAAGTTATTTGCTAAGTCAAAAAGGGAAAAATTATACATTTTTGTTAAAATAGCATCACCAATACTAGAAAGAAACTAACTTAAAATGTCTCCCAAAATGATGTACTGAGGACACTGTATCACTTCTGTTGTATTTCTTTCAAAGGCACACAAGACTTTATTTTAAATAAAATGATATCAGATCAGCCAAAATTGATAAACATTTTAAAGAATTAGTGGACTATAATCTAAAAAATGTCAGGGTCCAGAAAGACCAAAAAGGATAAATAAAGGTTGCAGACTAGAACTAATCACAACTAAATTCAGAATGTGAATTTAAATTTGATTCTCACAGGGAGGTAGGGAGCAGGTGAACTACCTGTGAAGAATTTTATTGGGACGTTTGACAAATCTGGAATATGGGCTATGAGTTAGATAATGGTATTGCTATTGATAAATATACTGTGTCAGTGTAAGGAATAACATTGCTTTTTAAAAATGCACTATTTTGCTTTGGGATAAGGATCATGATATTTAATCTTTCAAATGGTTTACAAAAAATACATATATAGATAATGTAATATATATTAGAAATGCATATAATACAGATAAACATGGAAAGAAAACATTACTGCAAATATAGCAAAATATAAGCATTCTGTGACTGAATACAAAGTACTAATATTCTTGTAATATTTTTAAATTTTGTCTATAAGATTTAAACAAAATTTTAAAAAGTTAAAAATTTATCTTGATATACATTGATGACTACCACACACTTATTAATATTATATACAAGTAAATAAACAAATACAAGTAAATGACAATGCTGAATGCTTGTGAAAAGGCAGAACCACCAAAACTTTCATCATTTGGACTGACAAGAATGCAAAAAGTTAAAGCCACTTTAGAAAATAATTTGGTAGGTCTATTATAAATTAAACATACACTTACCATATGTACCAGCATTCAAGTATATACTCAAGTGAATTGAAGATTATGATCTCACAAAAACCTATATGCAAATGTTTATAGTTCATGTTTATAAACTTTATTTATATTCATTATAAACTGTAAACACCTGCATGCCTTTTAATAAGTGTATGGATAACAAATTCTGGTATATTCCAGCAATAAAAAAAAACCACAAAGTATTCATTAACATAATTTTGATGAAACTTAACTGTATTTTGCTATGTAGAAAAAGCCAAATACAGAAGATATGTATTACATTATTTCATTTTTATAACATGCAGAATAATGTAGAACTCTAGGAACAAAAAGCCAAGAAATTGAGGGACTGATTAGTTTTAATGAAGCATTCAAGAGAATCTTTAGAGTGATGTTATGTTTTATATGGTCCTCTTATGCTATATACATGAATCTATACATTTGTCAACATAAATAGAAAATATATAATACAGAGTAAGCCTTACTGTATGAAAATTAAAAACAGCCAGAATATTATAGAATCCAATCACAGAATGCAGAATAATAGCTCCACCAGCTTGATTATAAATGTGTGACATAACCTCACTAAATTAACTGAGAAATGGAAGTGACCTAAACAGCTTTGGAAGATGGAGATTTGACTAATCATAGGAAGGTAAATGCAAAAATATCTTTATATATATACCATACTCTGGTGGGTAAATTTGTTTCCCACAGAGGTAAAGTTTAGCAATTATGAAACTACTTTGCTATATCCTAGGATTGAATAAGTAAGAAATAAGATGTAGGTATGGAGAACCAACATACTCATTGACAGAGAAAAACATTATAAATAAACTAGGAAGAAAGGCTAAAACAATTCATGTGGTGATAGATTAGTCAGAGATAGCAGAGCAAGCACTTGTTTCCTGATTGTATTTTCTAAAGCACTAAGCAAACTTTTGGACTGAGCTTTCCTAATTGAATTTCAGATACCGAGAGGTAACAGCCCCATATTACAACTTTTTCTTATTTGTGTGCCTTACTAACTTTGCTCTTGAGTCTTTCTATCTATCTGGAAGCACAAAATCCTTTTTCTTTATTTCTTTTTTTTTTTTTTTTTTTTTTTTTTTTTTTTTTTTTTTTTTTTTTTTTTTTTTTTTTTTTTTTTTTTTTTTTTTTTTTTTTTTTTTTTTTTTTTTTTTTTTTTTTTTTTTTTTTTTGTGAGAGAATGCCTACCTTGGAGTTCTAGACTATGGTGTTTAACTTACCTGAATTAAATATAATTTGCCTGATATTATCCTTGTTCCATTTGCTAAACAAACAATGGATAGAGTTAGCAAATATAAATCAAACCTTATCAGAAAATGTATCTTAAGATATTATGGAGGATGCTGGGATGGCTCAGTGGGTTAAGTGCTCACTTTGCAGCCCCAGGATCTAAAGATTGTATCCTGGCCCTGGCCTGTGTGGACCCATATGCTAAACTGGGGTTCCCCAGTTCAGCTCTTGCCATGTATAGGGAGCCAGTGTGGAGCCTGAATGGAAAGGTTTCAGGGGGCCTTGAAGGCAAAGCCTCGGTTCCCTGGGCCTAAAGAGAGGGACTGACCTGGCCTTTGATGGCAGAACTTCAGTCCCCCCTTTGATCTCCTTTGTGGGGGTAGTTGAGTGATTAGATATAAAAAAATCTGTTTACCAGCTTCGAATGAAGGCAAGGCTGACAGCCTTTGATAAATTTGGAGCCCATTATCTACATATCAAAGGATTTCAAAGCCTTTACTGAAAGGGGCTGTTACCTCCTGTAAAAATCTGTGTACACTGTGCTTTGCTATGCTAATAATGCCTGTTCCCTGTAATGGCAAACTTTTGCTATGTATGATAATCAATAAAGCTATCCAGGGCTGTTCCTACTAAGGAGAGTCCAGGCCATTTGGTCTGTCTCAATTCCCACCGCTCGAACTGGGACTTTATTCATGCC
This sequence comes from Craseonycteris thonglongyai, assembly GCA_004027555.1. Taxonomy (NCBI): domain Eukaryota; kingdom Metazoa; phylum Chordata; class Mammalia; order Chiroptera; family Craseonycteridae; genus Craseonycteris; species Craseonycteris thonglongyai. The sequence continues at coordinate 15,633 of PVKE010022872.1, forward strand.
AGTTTGGCTCCTGGCACCAGCCATGGTGAGCTTTTCTTGTGGAAAACCCCTGGTTCAGCCCCCAGCTCTCAGGGGCATGAGTCCCATGCGGGAGGCCCTGGCCAGTACCTGCCCTACATGGCCCCATACACCTGTGTGGAACAAAACCATGTCAAAAACTGATGACATGAAACTATGGAGACTGCTCTGGTCCCTTCCCCTTCTCTCTATCCCTGTCTCTCTGTCAAAAATAATAAAATAAATCTTAAAAAAGAAAAGACATTGTGAATTATATAAGTGAACTCTTTTTTCAATCTCTGCAGAAAAAGGCATTGAATAATTATTAGAGGATCCTAGAAAGGTAATGACCAATGAAAAATTAGAGACAGGGGAAGCGGGGATGGCTCAGTGGGTTGAGTACTCACTTTGCAGCGCCGGGGACCAGGGATCGAATCCCGGCCCCGGCCCGTGCGGAACCATGTGCTGAGCTGGGAGCTCCCCCAGTTCGGTTCTCTCTCTGTCTCTGTCTCTGTATTTCTCTCTCTCTGTCAAAAATAAATAATAAAAAAATATATTTAAAAAAAAAACAATAAAATAAATTTAAAAAAAAAAAAGACAAATTAGAGACAGTGAGACCAGATTGCATAATAAAAATGCATATAACCATTTGTAGTATTTTTGGAACACTTTAAATTATCAGGAATGCTGTATTTATGGACTGATTTTCAAAATGTATCTTCTATATAAGTGAATTATGTTGATCTTGAGATAGTTGTATTGAATGGCCAATGATCTGGATCATTTTTTTATGGCAGTTCTTACTTTGTGCCCTAGTGTAACCTTTATAGTCTTTCATTAATACATTTATTACACTCATGAACATGCATCTGCTACGCTATTGTTTATTAAAGACACATGAGACCTGAAATAGTTTTTTGTCATTGTTATTGTTGTTTTTATCTGCTTAAATGCTTAGATTCACCAGACTACTGATCTTATGCCATGCATACACATGTGCTGAATAAAATAATTCTTAGTTTTTCTTACTTGAATAACTTAATTGTCTAAATTTATTTTTTTAATATTTTTTTTATTTAGAGTTGACATTCAATCTTATATCAGTTCCAGTTGTAAAACATAGTAATGAAACATTTATATAATTTATAATGTGATCTTCCTGATAAATCTACAACAGTGCCCATTTTACACCATAGATAGTTGTTACAATATTATTTACTATATTCTCTATGCTGTACTTTATATCCCCATGACTACTTTATAACAACCAATTTGTCCCTCTTAATCCCTCCCCATGTTTTACCTATCTCTCAATCCCTCTGCCATCTAACATCCATCTATGAGTTTGTTCTCTGAATTTATGAGTTTATTTTTTGTTTGCTCATCTATTTTGTTATTCAAATTCTACATGTAAGTGAAATTATATGATATTTGTCTTTCTCTGTCTGACTTATTTCACTTCACATAATACCCTTTAGTTCCATCCATGTTGTTGCAGATAACAATATTTCATTCTTTTTTATGACTATGTAATAATCCATTATATATGTAGCAATTCTTTATCCATTCATCTATTTGATAAACATTTAGGTCACTTCTATATTTTGACTACTGTATATAAATTTAAGTGATTAAATTGATAAGAAAACTGGAGTCAAATATTATATATACCTCAATAGGAAAAGCATCCAGATTTATATATTCATTAAAATTCACTTGTTTAAAATCAATCTCCTTTGTTTTTGTTGTTATTGTTGCAGAGATTTCAGTAAGTATGATATGTGTTTTTTTCTTATATTGTTTAAAATATGTGATATGTAATTGTTTCATCTTTGGCATCTGGTAGTTTATATGTTTAGTATAATGTATACAAGAGAATTTAACCTTAAAACTTTCTGTGACTAAATATGTTTTATCAAATGTAAATTTTGTGAGTAATATATATTGATTTTCAATGTTATAATGGCCTGAATACTGTAAAATCTATTGAATAATTTAATCCCTAAGGTGTTCAAAAGAGTACTTTTCTTGGATGTTTAAATGTTGCTTAATATTTCTTAAGATATAGTAATATTTTTCATATATAAGAAGAGATTTATTACCTAAGAATGAGATATAAAAATTACTTTGCTTCAATTCAATTTTAGGCTTTAACCTAAATTCACTACCTTTAATAACCCTACTTGAGGATTTATGCCATGAAATTACTGAAACCAATCATTTGACTAAGAATACTTAAAAAATGCTTAGAGGTATAACTAACCTCTTTCAAGGTTATTTAAAAAGTCATTTTGGGACACTTTCATACCAGAGTTAATGTTAGGCCCTAGAAATTAATATTTAGGTTATCAAAAGCCATGTGTATTTGCTGCTTGTATAGAATCACAAGGATTAACAAAGTGGTATTTTCAGTAACAACTATTATTTTCAGCTGATAGAAAACTCAGAGATTAAATATAAAACAAAACTTTTTTTAAAAGATTTGTTTTATTGCTTGAGAGTAGGTAAAAGACAGAGCAAAATAGAAAGAGAGAAAGAAAAAAAAGAGAGGGCCCAGAGCAGTCTCCATAGTTGTGCATCATTAGTTGTGACATGATTTAATTCTATACTAGTGGATGTGGGACCATAAGAAATGGAAACTGAACAGGGAACCTCCACCTTGGAAAGTTAGAACCTTCGCTGCAGAGTCATTCTGGAAGTTACTAGCTGCACCACAGTTCAGCTTATGGGTTTGCACAGACCAGGGCCAGGATTTGATCTTTGGACCTCATAGTTGCAAGGCAAGAGCTCAAACCTGTTGAGCTATCCTGACATCCCCCAAAATAAAATTTTAATTTAAGCATATTTACATAAAAATACTTGAAATGTTCTAGACTTAAAAAAAAAAAAAAGTTTTGAATAATTAAAGAGCTTGAAGAGCAACACTGAACTGTGATTAAATTCACAGAATTTGGGCCGGAAGCACAAATGTAAGCATGACTCTCCTAGTCAATATAACCCAGCAGAGCCTTAGTTTTCTCACCTAAAAAATGGAAATAATGACAATAACTATTCATAGATTCTTTGTGATTGTAATTTTATTTGACATACATAAATCACTTAAAACAGGACATTGTACATTTTAAGTTCTAAGGAATTGTTATTATAGGGAAACAGGGGTTGGTTATGCTCCAAGTTTGCCTGAACCTCCTTAAACTGAAAGTCAGCATCTTGACATTTATATACTGGAATCAAAATGTTCAGTACTGAAACTGTAAATTTGCAGATAAGCCATTTTCTTTTATATTTGATATCTACATACCATTAAAAGTCCTTTTGTTACTGAGGACATAAAATAAACTTTACCATTAGTAGTACTGTGGTCATTGCTGATATAAGTTGGTTAGCTATTTCCACATAAATGTCAACTTCTTTTGTGTTAATAATCTGTGTTTAGGGGAGTTTCCCCTTTGGGGATTTATTTTCTTCTTTTGGTGTAGTGTGTGGATTTAGAGGTGCTTTCTGTAATATCATTTATAACATTTGTGTGTTATAAATGAGTTTGCTCTGGGCTTCTTTTGGAGTTTTCCATAACAACTACTTGGTCTGTGTGCCCTCTTATGCTATTGCTGCAGTCTCTGCTGAGAAGCCAGAGTTAACGTAAATTGTGGTCTTTCTCTTTTCTTGTTCATGTTAGACGATTCTCTAATTTATTCAAGTTCAACTCACTGCCCTATACTTTTGGGATTCTGTCTTTGCTTTAGTTTTCATTGCTGCTAAATTTGCCATGCAAATTATCTTAGCTATAAAGATCAGGGGTTCAACTCTTCAAACCTTTGCTAAAGAACTCATGCACTCATTAGCAAAAAAGAAGCAATGCAATTTAAATTCAGAGAAATAACCACTTATTTGTCCATAGAAGACTACAAATGCCCAATAGGTATACATAAAAAGATTTTCAGCATCAAAATCATCAGGGAATTGCAAATCAAAACCACAATAATATATCACTTCACCAGTTAATATGGTTATGGCTAATATCTAAAATATATAAAGAACTCACAGAACTCTAAAGCAAAAAAACAAATGATTGAATGTAAAAATGACGAGAAGACCTGAATGGACACTTCTCTCATGAAGACATACAAATGACCAACAGATATATGAAAAAATGCTCAACATCTCTAGCAATTAGAGAAATGAAAATTAAAACCACAATGAAATACCACCTTGCACCTCTTAGAATGACTATAATCAACAAAACAAGGAAAAACAAGTGCTAGATAAGCTGTGGAGAAAAAGGAGCCCTCATACACTGCTGATGGAAATGCAAATTGGTACAACCACTATAGAAACTTCCTCAAAACATTAGAAATGGAACTGCCATATGACACAGCAATCCCTTTTCTGAGTATCTTTCCAAAATCTTGAAAACCTTAATTTGCAATTATATATGTACCCCAATGTCCATCATAATACTGTTCATGGTGGCCAAGTCATGGAAACAACCAAAGTATCCTTTGATCGCTGACTGGATTAAGAAGTTGTGGCGTATTTACACAATGGAATACTACTCAGTGATAAGAGAAGATAAACAATGCCATTTGTGACAACATGACTGGATCTTGAAATCATCATAATAAGTGAAATAAGTCAGACTGAAAAACCAAGAAAAATATTACTTCACTAAAACTAAAAGTAACAAAGAAACAAAGACTCATGGACATAGTCAGTTTACTGGTTAGATGAGGGTAAAGGGGAAGGCATAGGAAAGTAGGGAGGAAGCATCAAATATACGCTAATGGAAAGAGAACTGACTGTAGGTGGTGAGCACATAATGCAATTCATAGACAATGTAATATAAAATTGGATGCCTGTAAACTATGTAATTTTTACCAACCAATGTCACCCCAATAAATTTAACAATTAAAAAAAAAGATGGGGAAGCCGGGATGGCTCAGTGGGTTAAGCGCTCACTTTGCAGCCCTGGGGACTAAGGATCAAAACCCGGCCCCAGCTGTGCTGACCCATATGCTGAACTGGGGAGTGCCCCCAGTTCATTTCTCACCGGGGCAAGACTCTGGCCCAGTTTGTGCCCTGTGCAGCCCCAAGCCCACCTGTGGAATGAAACTATGTAGTAAAACTGATGATGTGCAACTATGGAGACTGTTCTGGGCCCTTCCCCTTCTTCTCTGTCTCTGTCTCTGTATCTCTCTCTGTCAAAAACAATAAATAAATCTTATTTAAAAAAAGATGGTAATGATTAAAAATATAATAAATAAGTGTTAGTGAGGACTCGGAGAAAATGGAACTCCTTAATACACTGTTAATAGGAACATAAATCAGTAAAGCCATGATGGAAAATACTATGGAGGTTCCTCACAAAGATAAAGTTAGAATTACTATATGATACAGCAATTATTTTTGGGGGTATATATCCAAAGGAAATGAAATCAATACCTCAAAGATAAACCTGCAATCTCATGTTTAATACAGCATTATTCACAATAGCTAGGATACGGAAATAACCTGTGTTCATGTGAAGATGAATAGATAAAGATATATATATACACACACATACATATATATATATATAATATTAATATGTATATTAGTATATTATATATAATAGTATATGATACATGATATATATCATATATATATAATATAAATTCTTATTCTCTAGTAATGTTGTAGCTGTTGTTACATCATAGCACACAGCACATTACTTACACATTTGTGTTACATATTGTGTAAACAATCTACATACTGCATTACCAATTGTATAAAATATAGCATATATTATACAATTGAATACACTACATAATAATTGATAATGATAATAAGTGACTATGTTATCAGATTATATATTTGCTATACTATACTTTCTATCACTATTTTTGAGTATACTCTTTCTACTGGAAAAAAACCCCCAAGTATGCTATAAAACAATATATCATGTTACTCTAGCAGAAGCCTTGTACATATTCTGTTTATTGCATCTTCATTGCATCATTTTCTCTTGTGCTTGATTTAATCTCAGGTTGATTTTGTTCATTACTGTCCCTAAGCATAGAAAATCCACTGCTAATGTTGCCAGTAAAAGGTAATGTCAAGTGATTGACCTGGAAATGAATTTAGAAGTGATTAAGGACTATAAAGTTATAAAATCAGTAGGGTTGTTGCTCACCACTCAGGCATGTCTCATTTTACTACAGCTATATCTTGAAGATCAAGAATAAAGGGATAGAGGCTGTTATATGATCTGCTTCATGGAGGGCAATGAGATTAACACCAAATGATGAAGGGCCTATATTAGACACATAGAAACTTCTAAGGACCTGAATTGAAGATCAAACACAGGAATGCATCTTGCTCAGTATCATGATGATCACAGCCAAACAAAAGAAGTTTGTTTGCAATGTTTAAGGAAAAGACTGGATCCTACTATGCTGTAGAATTTACTGCTAGTTCTTGTGGTTTAAAATTTTTAAGAATCATTATTTGTTATAATAGTGAGAATTGAGACTGTTACAACTGCTAATAGGGCATTTGGAGAATTTTAGAAAACTCTAAAGTAAGCTAATTTGGGAGGAAAATTACTTGCCAGAGCATGTATTCAATTTGGTGAAACCTCCCTATTTTTTTTTAATGGATGCCTGAGTGGTGTTTTATCCATAAGTAGGCCAAGTCAATGCCATATTTCAAATTTATGATGAAAAAAAGAAACAAATCAAGAAAACCACCATAGACATATTTCTGAAAGAAAGTGGCACTGCCTCAAGAAGAGCCTCAGTCTGGTCCTTCAGGAATAATTTTAGAAGACGGCATTGTTATCAGAGGAGATGACAGCTCCATGCATGTTATTATCCTTGAAGAACTTTCAATGGGACAAGATGTGAAGGTGGAAGACAGTGTCATTGACTATCTTGACTCTGTGTAGGCTTAGACTAATGTGTGTTGTGTCTTAGTTTTTAACAAAATAAATTAAAAAATAAAAGTATAAATGCATAGAATCAGGACTGTGTAAATAAAAAATGATGTACAGTTGTAAATGTGTTCGTATTTTAAGCTAAGTGTTATTGCAAGAGTTGAAAGTTACAAAAATCAAAAAGTGCATAAATTTAAACATTACGGTAAACTACATTAATTTATTATTGAGAAAAGAAAAAAATATTTTTAATAGATTTAGTGTTGTCTAAGTGTCCAGTGTTTATAAAGTCTATAGTAGTATACAGTGATGCCCCGGGCCTTCTCATTCACTCACCACTCATTGACTTACCCAGAGAAACGTGTGGTCCTGCAGACTCCATTCATGTTAAGTGCCCTACACAGAGGCACCCGTTTTTATTTTTTATACTGTATTTTTATTGTACCTTTCCATGTTTAGTTATGTTTAGATACACACATACCATTGTGTTACAGTTGCCTACAGTATTAAAAATAGTATGTTGTTCAGACTTGTAGCCTAGAAGGGATAGGCTATATAGCCTAGGTGTATAGTTGGCTATACCATCTAGGTTTGTGTAACCATTCTCTTTGATATTCACAGTGATGAAATTGCCTAATGATACATTTCTCAGAACATACCTCTGTCATTAAGCAAACATGACTATATATAGTAAAATATTTTTCAGCCTTAATAAAGAAGGAAATCATGCCATTTGCAACACCTGGATGAACCTGGAGGATATTATGTTAATTGAATAAGTCAGACAGGAAAGAAAAAAAATACATGACCACAACTCTACATAGAATCTAATAAAGTAAAGTACACAGAAGCATCGAGTAGAATGTTGTTTAGCATGAGCCTAGAAGTTGGGAAAAGGGGGAGATACTGGCCAAAGGGTGCAAAGTAGCAGTCATGTATGATGAACACCGTAAGTCTAGAGATCTTATGTGCAACACAGTGACTGTGCTTAATAATACTGTATTGAATAGTGGCAATTTTGCTAAAATAATAAATTTCTAGTGCTGTCAGCACAAACATAAATGGTCAACTATGTGAGGAGATATATTATTAGCTTGATTATAGTAATCATTTCAGTATGTATATGTATACCAAATCTTCATGTTGTACATCTTAAAATCTCACCAGATTCATTCAGAGCTACTCATGACAATTTCTTTTGATTGACTGAAAGTCATTTGATCAGGTGACATATATATTCACAAAGCTCCCCCACACTTAAAGGGAGAAATACCTATAGGCCATGTATACAGAGGGTAGGAGGTCATGGAGGCCACGTGAGAAATCTGCCTAATACAGTGACTCATCAACATGAGAAAGTGACCACATTTACTTTTGTTATATTGATTTACTTGCTTATTTGAACCCCTCACCATTTATAACCCCAGCATCTACCACATTGCTTGCCACATAGTAGGAGCTCATTAAATGTTTATATAATAAATTAATATACAAATCAGCATGGTATGGAGGGTACGGTGAATTCATATATTCTGTACAATAGACTACCATGAGTGTTTTCTCAAATATGGATAATAATGGATTGCATTAAAAAAACCTAATGGATTGCATACATGGAATTATATATAAGAAGACAAGCTAAATTAACTTCATACTAGCAAAACAAAACACCTATTATCACAATTAAGTATTTAGAAGTAGGTAATTAAGCTAAAGTATATGCATGAAAACTTTTTTTTTATTAATTGTTCAATTTATTGGGGTGAAATTGGTTGGCAAAAATTATGTAGGTTTCAGGTGTACAATTCTCCATTACATAGCCTATGTATTGCATTGTGTACTCACCACTCAGAGTCAATTCTTGTTCCATCACCATATATTTGATGCCCTCTCTCTCCTCCCCCAACCTCCTCCCCTTTACCCTCAGGTAACCATTAAACTATTGACTGTTTCCTTGAGTTTTTGTTTTTTTGTTACTTTCAGTTTTATATTCCACATATAAGTGAAGTCAGAGAACTTTTGTTAAGGACTATTTTGATGTGTTTGTAATGAATATTTTTCAACGCAATTTCTTATTTTACAAAGAAAAAATACTTTATGCTAAAACAGTATCTATAATGGTATCATTTGCAATATACTTTATTCTAATAATAGTTTAAACCACATGCAAAAGGCTGAATGTGTACTGCGATTTCTCACCATATACCAAAATTAACTCAAAATGGATTAAAGACCTCCAAATAAGAAAGGAAACAATAAATCGCATAGAAGAAAACATTGGCACTAAGCTTATGGACCTGGGATTCAGGGAGGACTTTATGAGTCTGACTTCAATGCAAGGGAAGTAAAAGCACAAATAAACAAATGGGACCTTATTAAGCTAAAAAGCTTCTGCACTGCAAAGGAAACCATCAACAAAGCAAAGAGGCAACCAACCAACTGGGGGAAAATATTTGCAAACAATGCCTCTGATAAGGGGCTAATATCAAAAATATATAAAGAACTTGTACAACTCAACAAGAAAAAAACAAGCAATCCAATTAAAAAATGGGCAGATGACCTTAACAGACACTTCTCTCAGGAAGACATACATATGGCCAACAGATATATGAAAAAATGCTCCACTTCACTAGCAATTAGGGAG
>PVKE010022873.1:0-25144 GCA_004027555.1 Craseonycteris thonglongyai
GGGGAGAGGAGAGCTGTTAAATGATTAGGAAACGCTGAATGGGAATGGAAAGCAAAAGTACCAGGATGCGGGGGGGCCTAAAGACAGAGTGGGGTGGCTAGCACCTCCCGATATTCTAATGTCCTGTGGGTGAGAAAGGCCAAGGAAGTGGGTGGCTGGCTTTCATAGATAAAGTCTCTGGAAGTGTTCCATAGGTATGGATGGGGTAGGAGGCTGAGAAAACCTCCATCACAGGCTCAGAGGCTGCTCTCTGCCCTGTCTCTCTCTGCCTCCCCTCTAGACAAAATCACTACCCATTTCCTGTTGTGATTTTAAACACGCGCACACACACACACACACACACTCAGAGGGAGGGAAAGGAAAAGTGAAGTTGGCCAGCTGGAATTGGGGACCCATTGCGCAACCTTGCTGCCTGAAGCCTAGGGGGCCTCTTCTGGGCTTCCCTGCCTACCTCCTTCCCTGTGCAGCCTGGTACAGAGGAGAAAACCCAAGCACCCCTGAGGGCCCCTCCAGAGCATCCTCATACACAGTCCAAAACTCGGTGACTTCAGCACACCTCGCTTCCCTCAGGCCTCTATTTGTAGCCTCAGAATCTTCCCTCACCACACACATGCCTTCCTAGGACCCAACTCCTACAGTCTACCCTCATTCTTTCTACAGTGGAAATATCCTCAAAATTGAAGGGAAAAAGGCCGGTAAGAGGCTGGCTGCTTAGGCAACGTAGGGCTGGGGGTGGTTTAGGATCAGGAGACAACCTGCAGCCCCACCCAGGGCAGCCCTTCAGGGGGCTGGACAGGGCCTGAGATTACCTGAGAGAGTGGTCAGAGGTGGGGGGTAGGTAGGCTGGGCAGGGCCAGGCCTGGCTCTGGTAATTCCAGGCCTGCTGACCCTTCTGGGCCTGTTCCCAGAACTTGTCTTTTGTGTATCACTTTCAAAATGCTTGCCATGTTTATGTACAGTTGCACTATTATTTACCCACTATTTCTGTAAATCACCTCACTTAGTTTGCTGCACCTGAAACAATCTACAAGAGCATAGATTGGATATGCTAACTACAGGAGTTTCCTAATGAGTATTAAATAAAAACATGACCATAATAATAAATATGCACATCTATGTACAACCTAAAGTCAATGTGCCCCTGCTTTAGGAAAGGCAGTATCCAAAACCGAGGGCCTGGCCTTGGTCCTCCCTCAGGGTCTTTGGGCTTTCTTCGTCACATTCTCAGTCATGGGACCAGAGTCCTGAGAGAGTTCCATTCTGCTGGGGCAGCAGCAGAGGAAAGGATGGGCCCTGAGGTGACAACCCAGGAGGGTGGGGAAGAGATCACCCCAAACCAGGGCAATGAAAGCACAGGCTGCAGGAGTAGGGTCAGCAGCCTGGGCTTGGGTGAGTTGGGAAAGCCCACACATCCCTTTCAGAATGCTGGGGACTTTGGTCAGTAGATGTCCCCCACTCTTGAGTACAAACGGAGGGAAGGAAGTGGGATCGAGACAGGACAAAGCAGGAGCTTCGGTCCTGAGCCCACTCCACGAGCCTCTCCTTGAAGTGGTGTCGACCTCCAGTCACTTCCTCTAGGGCTCTCAGGACTCAGAACTGGTCTGGCTCACACATGCCCAGGACCCATGAGAAACAGGCAGACTTCCTGGCTTCCTTCCTTCTTTCTGTTCTATTTCTGTTTCGGGAGGTCCTTTGGGGCAGGCTGTCCCTTCTTCCCAGCCCCGCAGGTGAGCTTCTCTTGGCCTCTGGGCACCAGCACCTCTCAATTGTCAGACTCCTCCCTCCTGCATGGGGCTCAGCGCAGGGTTCTGAGGAAGATCACAGACACAGCTAAGAATGGGATGATTGCAGGGAGGCCTCCCCCAGAGGGCAGAGAGAAAGCAGGAGAAAGCAGCAGCCTTCCTTCTTCCCCCTTGGGGAGCTAATTACAGGCTAGCAGCCCACTGACAGGTGAGTGCCTGAGACCGGCTGCCCAGTGCCAGGGCAGGCTATACAGCCTCTCCGGGGAAGGAGAGGTAAAATGGGGATGTGAGGAGGGCATGAGGGGAGAGACGCTTCCTACATCCTCAGCTCAGGGCCCATAATTACGGGTAGTTTGTGGATGAGAGCAAAACAACCATCCTCAGGGTGACAGCCAGACATCCAGGCGGCATCGGGTGTGGGGTAGGGGCCAGGGGAGGGAGGAAGGGACAGAGATTGGGACAGAGGCTGGGGCAAGAAGAACCCATTCTTTCACCCCACTAGCATGTCTCTCCAGAACCTTGGTCCCTTCTGGCCTCTTGGACTCTGCCCCAGAGGGGCCCAATGAACCTAGCAGACTGAGAGGCAAGGTTGTTTGCCAAGGGAGGGGTACCCGCCTGAGGTTATTTCCTGCTTCTCCTGGGGAGGAGGGCAGGAGAGGGGCCAGTCCAAAGCAAAAGCTGAGAAGGTTCCCATCAGGGCCCCCGCCCCCATGAGTCCCGGGTCTGGCCCTCAGGGCCAGGGAGGGAACTGCTGGAGCTGTTTGCCCAGACAGGCCTGTTGGGTGGGGCTATCTACAAGGAGCGGGAAGAGGGTGGCTGTCCCATGGGGTCTCGCCCCAACCCAAGCCGATCTGTCAGGGGGTTTCCTGAGCTGCTCACCCCTCAAGAGCCCAGCACTCCAAGGAGGACATCTGTCTGATCACAGCTAAGCCTTGGTCAGCAAACAGCCCAAGGACACCATGGGATGCTCTGGAGGAGCTGGAGTGGAGGTGGGGACCATAGGAGGCGGCGGCAGAGGGCAAAGGCTCTCAGAGGAACACCTGCTCCCCCAGAACTAAACCCTGTGTCCTCCTGGGGCCTTTGCCTTCTGTGAGGATCATCACATGGGGACCCAGTGAAGTAACGAGATCCAGACAGGCCCCAGGTTCACAACCCTAAACCTCGAAGGTGCCATCCTCCAATTAACTCTGGCTTTCACTTCAATTTATCTGATCCGGACAGATAACGGCAAACCCATTAAGCAGATGAAAAATCAAAGCAGAGACAAAGAATTCTGGTTTACTCAAGGTCACAGATCAAGTTACCCTTCCCCGTGGATCAGATCAACCACAGGCCCCATCTTCCCCTCAGACCTGCAGTGCACTTCCTGGTAATGTGAAGATGCCAGATGTTTTGTTTGTTTATATAACAGCATCTGAGCCAAGCAAGGCTGCTCCAAGCAGTGTATCTATGCCCTGGCCCCATCCTCAGTGACACCCCTGCATTCACCCCCTGTAACAGCAAAGTATAGCCTAAGGAGGGAGCTGGAATGGGAAGATCCAGGGTATCCTGAACTTCTAAGGTGGCCCCAGTGCTCACTGTTCCTTCTCTGGTCTCATCCACTGCCCAAAAAACCCAGAAACAGCCCCAGGACCCCCACACCCACACTGCAGCAGGGGGCCCATTCTGGTGACACCACCAAGGGACACAACAGGACATGGTGACAGACCCAGCCAGGTCCTGACTGCTTTGCCCTCAGCCACAACCCAGCTAGGCTCCATACGCTCTGGGTCCCCCTCTTTCCCCTTGCCTTGACCTCCAGTGAAAGCCCCTCAGTGATCTAGTAAACACAGTTCTGAGAATGGACAGTCCCTGGTGTTTGGAGATTGACCAGTCATTTCTCCTGTGAGGACCTCCTCAGATTTGGGCCAGAAAAGCACAAATGGGAGTCAGCATGTGCAGGCCCTTGTCCTCACCTCCATCCGGAGCTTCTTGTTCAGGCTCCTGTGCCAGACAGGGGTCATCGCACCCAACTCTGACTCTGTTCCAGTCAGGATCCACCTTCCCTGCCCTCCCCTGCCCTCCAAGCCGGGAGCAGGTGACTCACGGTGCAGGCTGAGGGAGATATTGATGGTGTGCTCATCCACGAAGCCCTTCAGGCCAGGCATGCGGGCACACTTGAGCTGTGTCTGGGCAGCACTGTCCCCAACGTGCACCCAGCACACGGTCTCGTTGGCATAGCTGAAGTCCATGGCCGTGGTCTGCCGCGTGCTGGTGGGTGTGATGGTAGACACCTGGGCCCCGCTCAGATATGTGGCCAGGATGTTCTGAGAGTTGGCAATCAGCAGCACAGGGGGCCGGTCTACAGGCTCTGTAGATGGAGGACAGGAGGGTCAATGGACCAAGGGACCCTAGGACCTCTCAGGCCACTCCTCATCAGGGAGCGACACTGAGGGCACCTAGCCCTGTGGCCACACAGGGCCCCACCCACCGTTCTTGGCCTTGCAGGAGCGGTTGTCTGGCTGCAGCAGGTAGCCTTCCACACAGCCGCACGTGAAGGAGCCGTCTGTGTTTGTGCAGAGTTGGCTGCAGGTGCCGTACACTGAGCACTCGTCAAAGTCTGCCGGGAAAAGAGCAGAGGCATGGATGGTCACTTCTACTGTGACAAGGGCCTGGAAATGGGCGTCCTCAGATACTACCACTGGGTGTGTCCTGTAGCTACTTCAGAGGATAATTTGGCAGAGTCTATTATAACAAGAAATGTGCAAACTTTATCACCCAGTAAGTCCAGACTTGGCATGTACCCTAGAGAAATATCCATATATGTGCACATCATCCATTCATTCAGAAAGTATGTCTTCCGTATTACTAAGTGTCAGCACCATACTAGCTTTGGGGATACATCAGTGAATACAATAGCTTCAAACTGCTGCCTTCATGAGACGTAAATTCTGGTAATAAACGAAACACTGTTATTACAATAAAAAGGCAAAGGTACTAGTGCACTGGGAAGTGACTTGTGTTATGGAAACAAATTAAGCAGAGAAAGGGGATAAGGAATGCAGGTGGTGGGGGTGTGATTTTAGAGTGGCCAGGGACGGCCTCACTGAGAAGGTGGCATTTGTGCAAAGACTCGAGAGAGGCAAAGTTAAAACAGAGAAGTTTGCATTGTTTGTAACAGAGAGAAACTGGGAACATCTTACTCATCAATAGGGTGATGGGCAAGTAAACTGTGGTAACTGTCATACATCACAGTGGTTTTTAAAAGAATGAGGAAGATCTCTACATATTAACATGGAAAAATCTCTAGAACATACAGAGTGAAAAAAATTGAAAACATACCAATCAATGTCACCGCAATAAATTTAACAATAAATAAATAAATAAATAAATAAAAATAAAATAAATTGAAAACAGGTATGTACAGTATGATATTTATGTAAAAAAGGGCACATGCACGTAAGAGTGTTTTCCCTTAGATTTTCCACGAGTACATGCACACAGATGTACAGAGACCGGCCTTGAAAGAGAGCAAACTGATAGCTGAGGTGACCTCCAGAGATGAGAAAGGGACTGGAACTGAAGAGGGTCTGTCAAAGTGGACTTTGGTTTTTTCTGTAGTGCTTTAATATTTTTACACAAGAACTCACATAAGATCCACATAATGTTAAGATGGATTTTTAAGTCTGGTGGAAGCAAGTGAGCTCCTAGTCAGGCCTGGAGGCTGTAGGGCGTGTGGCCCATGCCTCCTCCTCTCTTGCATCTTCCTTCTCATTTTCTCCTGCCTGCCAGGCCTGCTGCCCTGCCTCCCCCCTCTCCCCACCAGCACACACGCACTTGCACTCTTACCTTTGCAGGTCTTGCCATCTGCCTGCAGTTGGAAGCTGCTGTTGCAGTAGCAGGTGGGCCCGCTGAGTGTGGGGACACAGTGGTGCTGGCATCCCAGCTGAGAACAGTTGCTTCGGAGCTCTGTGGGGAGCAGGAGACACATACTCAGACCCCCAGGCCTGGCAGCCACCCCCAGACTGCAACCTTCCAACTCCCATCAACCCTTCAGAAACCACACTGAAGGCCTACAGTGTTGGAGATGGAAGGGGTTTAGGAAGCATCTATTATGTTTCGCAAGTGGGGAAACTGAGACCCAGGGAGGGTATAAGATGGGCCCATCATGGCATAGAACCACATCTCCCTGCTCTGGCTGCTCTGGCCATTCTCTGTCCCCACGGAGAGGGGTTTGGTAGCTTGTTGGGCTCATAGGGAATACAGATAGTCTTATCTCCTTCATATGACTTTTGTCTGCACTGCCTAAGGCTCCGGAGCTGAGAGTGAAGAGTAGAATCGAGTCTTTCCCTGCAGGACTCCAGCTCTGGCTTGAAAGCATCCCTCCAATATCCCTGGAGCCCTAGCGGCCTGAGAGAAGGCCCAAGTAAGGTCCAGGTGTTGGACGGGAGGGGGAGAAAAACTAGTTCTCTCAGGACCCTTCTCTAATCTGCTGCTGCTGCTGACCCACTTCCACAGGGGAGACAGAAGGGAATGAAACAGGAGGGGGGAGAGGTGGGAGCAGCTGCCCCCCCGCAGACCAGCGACCCAACTAATGGCCTTGTGTGGGGCCAGGCGGCTAGCCACAAAGACCCCTTTGTCCATCTGCCTCAGCCTCATACCCCCACCTAGGAGTGAGAGCTGCCGGAGATGCTAAGACATTCAGAAGCACTAAGTCTGCCAGGCAGAGCCGGGATGGGGGGCCAGACCCCAGTTACTCCTTTCCCTCCCCATTTCCACCTGAGATCCCAAATGTGCTGCCTGCCCAGCCACAAAAGGGGTAAGTATGGTATGTTCTGGAAAATCCAGAAAAGAGTTCCTTTTCCGGACATGAGGTAGAAGGATGAGGAGATCCAACCTCTATAATATCAGAGAAAGAAGTTCAAATAGGCTTTTGAGGTTCTGTGTTGTTTCTGAAACTGAAAAGGTAGTCAAAAGGAAGCAAACTTTATGAACACACCCCATCTGATAAGATAGGATATGTATGGTAATTGAAGTTAGCCCCCACTCTGCATCCTATCCCAGGAGCTTCAGACAAAAACATGAGAAATCAACCAAAGGAGAGGATAAAATTTCCACAAACTCCCTTGTTCCATATTCCCTGCCCTGAGTGAAAAGCATCCCACCGGCGGGTGAGCAAAACTCTAGACCCCCAGCCCCAGCTTCAATCACAGCATCTGCTCTTCTCTGTTCATACTCATGTTTCATGTAAGAAAGTATATAGAGAAACGACCCTGCAATTTATAAAAAAAAAGTATGAAAACAGATCTAGTGTAAAGCTCTCCTTCTACAGGTGGGAAATCAGGGTCTGGAGACGGGTAGTGACTTGTCCAAGCACACACAGAGCCAAGTGCTTAGGCCAGGGCCCACACTGAGGCCCCAGGGCTGTGGACCAAGCTCCAAGCTCAAAGGACCCATGGATGTGGGTCACTGTCTGGTGGTAGTTCTGTGTAGGGGTGCAGGACAAGGCCTCATGTCCACTGGAGGTGTGAGGACAGTCCTTGGACGGTGGGCTTCCAAACCCCTCAGGCACCCAGCTGAGAACTCACTGCATCCATCTGCGACAGGAGAGGTTGAAGGGCCCTTACCTCGGCAGTGGGGCCCCTCGTCCGAACCATCCATGCAGTCCTGGACCCCGTTGCAGAGGCGGGACATGAGCACACACAGCTCAGTGCCTAGGCAATTGTGTTCATTTGGCTGGCACCGCTGAGCCTTACTCTGTGGGCCTGGGGGCAGACAGAAAGGTTAGCATGACCACGCTGCTTATAGTGGCCATCTGGCCAGCTGTTCACTGGGGAGGCGCTGGGAAATCGATTCTGGGGTTTCAGACATCTGCTTTTTTTCCCCAGACTTCTGTATCTCAGGAAGCCTCACGGCTGGATAGGCTCTTCCACCTAGAGTTCTTCTATACCATTCCCAGCGACAGTCACACACCTGGGAGCAGCCAGGTGGAGGGAAGAGCTAAGCCTTCAGCCAAGCATCCACTCTCCAAATGCCCCTTGCCTGTGGACCTCAACACCTCCACGTTCTATACTCAGGAGACAGGCCAGGCTAGAGGTGAAAGGTTTGGCTGAGCTGAGGAAAACTGGGTCTTCTAGATCTGCACTGTCCACAGCACTAGCCACAGCACTAGCACTTGAATTGTGACTAGTTCAAACTGTAAGTATAAAATACACACTCGCTTTTTAAGACACACAAAAAAGATGGCAGATCTCATTAATACTTTTATATAAATAATATACTGAGATGATAATATTTTGGATACACTGGGTAAAATAAAATTAAAATTAATTTCTTTTATTATTTTTGACAGATGGAGAGAGAAAGAGAGACAGAGAGAAGGGAGAGGGCCCAGAGCAGTCTCCATTGTTGTACATCATCAGTTTTTGACATGGTTTCATTCCACACAGGTGGGCAGGGGCCGCGCAGGGTGGGAACTGGGCTGGGGCCTCCCACATGGGAAGCACACCCCAGTTCAGCATATGGGTCCGCATGGGCTGGGGCCAGGATTCAATCCTCGGTCTCCAGGGCTGCAAAGCAGATGCTTAACCTGCTGGGCCATCCCAGTTTCCCCAAAATTAATATCAACAGGTTATTTTTACATTTCTTAATGTGGCTATCAGAAAGTTTCAAAACTGCCTATGTGGCTTGCATTATATTTCTATTGGACAGCAGTATTCTAGACCCCTAACCCCAGAGCAGTCTGCCTAATGGGAGGACTTGGGAAGGGTCAAGGGTGGCGGCCCACTGGTGATATCCCTGGTACTTCCTTTGCTGCCCAAGCAGATGGGCTGGGAGGGGCAGGTTAGAGCTCCTTGGAATCCTCAGGAAGCCGTTCAGGCTAGGATGGCTGCTGAGGCCGTAAGCTGGAAGACTGGACAGGGTGCGTGAGTGACAGTGTCTACGCGTGACTGTACCTGTCCCATGTGCCTGGGTAGGGGCCTGCATGCACAACGAGGGAGGTGTGTGGGTGGAGTGAGGGTGTATCTGTGTGTCTCTATGCTGCTGCTCCGGCCTCGGTATATGCATTTCCATGTCCTTTGGGGAGTGAGTCTGGGTTAATGTGTGCGTCTGGGGCATTTATGAGTACAGGCTGTACTTCTGCATCCCCCATTCGAGCGCTGACCCCGTGTGGCTGTGAGAACATGTCTGTGCCAGTGTCTAACTTTGTCTGTGTATGTCATGGTGAGGGGTGGTGGGGTGGGCGAGTCAGTGCACAGGAGGGACTGTGTGTAAGTGTGATGGGTCCAGGAATGTGCACGAGTGGGGACAGTGTGGTGATGTATATAGGGTAAGGTTTGCATCAAACTAGAGGAAGAATGGATAAAAACAGCCAGATCTGCCCCCTCTGCAAGGCCTTCTTCACACTTAGCACCAAGCGTCAGATCACATGGCATCAGACAAGAGCGTGAAGGTGGCGTCAGACAAGAGCGTGAAGGTGGCGTCAGACAAGAGAAGACGCTCTAGGCTGACCCACCCCCAGCAAAGAAACTCATGCAGAATATCCCTGGTCCCCCACTCCTCCAGGAAGGATATGGGGGTGAGGCTGAGAGAACTAGTGGCTCCCTTTCCAGCCCTAAAATTACCCCTGATAATTATGGGTGAGGCGTGGGGATGGGGCTGGAATGGAATAAAGTGGTGAGGGAGACAGAGACAGACAAGAATGTAATCAGCACCTAGATCCTGGCCCAGATTAATGAAGCAGGGAGAGGCTGAAGGTGGAGACCCCAGCGCTGCCAGCTGCCCAGGACTCCAGGGTCCAGTCAGCAAGTCCTCCACCCCCCACTGGCAGGGTAAGGGCTGGGTGGGGACCTTTCTCCCAGTTTAAACAGCTGCCTCTGATTACACCACTTACTGGGGGCAGGGGAAGGCAGGGGTGTCGGGAAACGCATAGGGGTGGGGTTTCTGCTACAGAGACTGAGCAAGAGTTGGTGGCCTTTGGCCTGGGAACCTGGCGACAGGAAGGGCACCTGGCCTTGTCTGGGGGCACTCATCAAGGGTCAGGAGGATGGAAGAAGAGGGACTAGTGAAAAAAAGGGGAGGTTGGGCCCTTTCCTTTCAGCAAAGTTGTTGGTGAGGGAACACAGTCTCTGACAGGCTTGGGTAGGTAGCGGCCGAGGGAGCGATCTGATGTGCCATTTGTGAGCACACCAGGCACTGTATCAGTCACTCGGAAACGGTGAGAGGACAATTTTAGCTGCGCCATGGACAAACAATCACGGAGCAAGGTCTACACTAGGCTAAAGATCAGCTGTCCTCATCCCAAACTGCCTGGGCTAAAAGGAAAAGGGTCGAGCCAGGGGGTTGGGAGAAGGGACCCAGAAAAGTACTTACAGATCTCAGGGGCCTCGTCAGACCCATCTGGGCAGTCCCTCTCACCATCACACCGCCAGCCCTTCGAGATACAGGTGATCTGGTCTCTGCAGGCAAACTGCTTGGGGCTGCAAGTCTTAGGGGCTAAGGGTGAGGAAAGGCAATAGGATGAAAATGAGGGCTGGAGGCCAACCCGATGGCCCTAACCCCCCCCACCCCCAGGGCTCCTCCTCCTTCCCCAGCATCAGTTCCCGGGGGGCCCAGACTCTGAACCACAGTCCATGTGTTGTGTGTCACTCTAGAAATGCTATGTACCTGTGGTGGGGGTCAGGGAAGGAGGCAGGAAGCCCCCACCCAGCCCCCTAGGCTGGCTGTCCAGCGTGCCCCTCCCCCAGCCCTCAGGGTCAGAGCCCTTGCTGTCTCAGTGCTGGGCCAGGCACTAGCACTTCCAGCTTTGCAGAATGAGTGATAGTGAAGGATGGGGCACTGAGGAGGCGCCGACATGTTTTTCCTTTTTCTTCCTCTCCCTCCCACTAGAAACCCAGAGATGGTCTTTAACTTTTCTGCTTCTCTGCTCTCTGGGACACTCCTGGTCCCTGGACTCCATCACCCCATCCATGTCCAACTCCTAACTACCAGGCCCCCAAATGAGAAGTGTGAATGTGGGATGCCCTCAGTACAGTGGTAGCCTCCAACTCCATTCTCTAAAGATACAGCCTCCTTGTGGTTAGACCTCAGGGAGGACTTGCAGCAGATGTCCTCAGAGGTAAGAGACACCTTAAGACTGTGCTCAGGGTAATGGAGCTGGAAAGCAGAGGTAGGGATGGCTAGGGTGACTGCCCTATGGGAGCTGGTTTTCATTTAGCAAACCCATGCAGTTACTACATCCAGCAGCTCTCTGCTCTGTCCCTTTACCCCCACCAGCCTCCCTTTGCCCCTATGCCATTCTCTTACATCATTCTCGAAGGAAGAATTATGGATGGTAATACGTGGGCTCGGTATATGCCAGGAACTATGGTAAACCAGTTCTTTCCATTTATCATCTCATTCAATCCTTTCCACAATATGACGAAGTAGGTACTACTAATCCCACCATTTCATAGATGAGGAAAGCAAGCCTCAGAGAAGCTAGGGTCACACAGCAGGCAAGTGACAAAACAAAGACTCCGTCAGTTTTGAGCTGATGCTAAGCTTTTAACCAGTGCAGTCTATACCCATCTCCCCAGTCTCATGAGAGATACTCAGGAGCTAATCCTCCCAAGCCCAGCACCATGTCTTCTAAGGGAAGGAAAGTGCCCCCTCTCCTTCAGCCCTACCCAGGGCTGGGTTTCCAGTCTCTCAGCTCTTCATGTCCTTTGCCTTGGCCTGTGTCAACTCCATTTCTATTCAGCTGGCGCGCACTGGACACCAGCTCTGTGCCAGACGCTGCACTAGGCATTGGGGGGCCACGGAGCCAGACGCCCCTGCAGTAGCTTCAGTTCCTTGGGACGACAGCTGAACACCACTACCAGGAATGCAGGGCAGAATGAGCTCAGGGCTGGGACAGAGTATAAGTAAAGTATGTCAGGGCTGTGACAGGGAGAGACCGAGTCTGAAGGGAGCCACAAGGAGACGATGTTCTCCCTTCTAACCCCTCGTCTCTGGCAGAGGGGACTACACTCAGGCCCCTGGCCAGGATGAGAGTTGAGTTCAGGAAACACATCAAGGATAGCTGGGCCAGCCCCCCCAAGCCCCCCTCCCTTACCCCCACCCTGAGCTGGGAATAAAGGCCCCTTGAGGAGGTGGATAATGCTGAGTTCATTGCCCCACTGGGCCAGCTGTGAGGTCTTCCCGGGGAAGCAGCCTGCCAGCCTAGTTAGCATGCTGGAGAACTGTCCTCTTCCCCAGGCCGGCGGAGACTGGCCATTTGGGGGGAGCGGGGACGGGGGGGGGGGGCGCGGGGGGGCTGGAATAGGCTCAGAGGCAGATGGGCTGTTTGGAGCCCAGAAACGGTCCCATGCCCCCTACCCCACCCCCAACCTGGTTTTAGTCCACACACCCATGCCTCCTGGGCCAGAACTCACAGCCCAGGCCTGAGGTCACTGGTTGGTCACTCCAACGTCCCTTCCACTCTGTGTCCCAGCCATGATACCCTCTCCTTTGGCCCTCACTTTGTCCCCTCTGCTTTATCCCCCACCCCCATTTTTGGCCTGAACCTGACAGAGGAAACAGCAGCTGGCAAACTCTAAAAGCTGGAATGAGAGAGATTCACAAACCAGATGTGCTCTTGCAGAGGGAAGGGAGTGGGGGATGGGGGGAAGTGAAAGGAAGAGGAGCCTTCAGGGCCCCTTATCCCACAGCAGCATCTCTTCAGGCCCAGGGGCAGAGGGACTTGGGGGTGCACATCTCCCAAGGAGCTCAAGGATCTCCAAGAGATAAGAGAAAGAACTCCTTCTTGCCAGGGATGGTGCAGAAAGCCCCAGGAATCTGGAGTTTGAAGGCTGAGGCCTGTCTTTGATTTCCTTCGGGTGCGGGGAGAGGAGAGGAAAGAAACAAATAACCTACTTTGGGGCAGTCTACACAGCCAAGGGAAGCCACATTCTGAGGTGGGAGGGAGCTGCGGGGGTGGGGGGTGGGGGCTAGGAAGCTAGTAATCTGCTTAGAGCCTCCAGCCAACCCCACTCCCCTCAGCTGAGCCTTCTACATCTGATGCCAGTATCCAGGAAACCCACCTTAGTGGCCTGCAGCTTAGATGAGGGACCAACACTGCCTTACGTTCGGCCGTAAACTTGGGATCAACTACTGGCCTTCCCTGCCGTCTGTCCCTCATGAGAATTGGGGCTTCCAAATGATATGAGCTAACATTTCTCAACATAGTCACCATGAGTCAGCCACCGATCTGAAACTTTGTACATATTAACTCATTTAGACCCTCCTAATCCTGTGAGGTGGGTACTATTGTAATTCCCATCATGCAGATGAAAAAACCAAGGCACAGAGCGATTAGTAACTGAACAAGAGAAAGATGAAGTGATTCGGCAGAGACTATTCTGGGCCTCTGGCACTGGAAGTGGGGAGCAGGAGTACAGGGGGTGGTAGTGGGCTTCGGGGCTCCCCTGCGAGGAGGGGAGATGAGGGTGTGGCGGAGACCAGAGGGACAAGAACAGGACAGAAGGAGGAAGAGAGAGGAGGGAGAAGAAGGAGAGGACTAGAAAGGGAGGAGAGGGAGTAAGGTTGCAGAGAGAACTCCAGGACACAGGGGCCGTCTGTTCTCAGCTTTGCCTGGAGATGAATGTGACCGCCATGCTAACTCTGGCCAACACCCCTGCCTCCCCTCAAATCCAGGCACCCAGCCCAGCCATGGCCCCCAGGGCCACCAAGCTGGAGCCAGGACAGGAGGTGTAGGGTTGGGTGTGCTTCCAGACACAACACGGATCCCACTGCCCTGTTTTGAGACTTGGCTGCAGTCCTCTATCCCACTCTGGGACCTTGGGGGTGGGGTGGGGAAGGGGGCTGAGAGTGCCTGGCCAGGGAAGAGATAGTGAGGAAAGTACAGGCCCTGAGGGAGTCTTCTGCAGAGGAGAGGACTCATCCATGGGGGATCCGTGAGGGAGAGGAAGAGAGGTGAGACCTCAGATGGTGCTTCCTAAAGGACCAGGAGACTTGTGGCAGGAAATGCATGCAGGAGAGGCCCTTTTCAAGAGCAGACACAGCGGAGAGATAGGCTGTATGTGGAGGGATGCTTTCTAAAGGGAACCACCTGATATTATCTAAGGGAACAGAGGAGCCAAGGGGTGGCCAAGGGGTGGGGGTGGGGGTGGGGCAGAGCCTGCAGGAATCTAAACTTTCAGACATATGGGAGTGGGGCAGCAAGGGCCTCCCAAACCCAAACCAAGAGCTTTTCACTGAATTTTATGCATTTTGGGTGTTACCCGGTGGCTCCTTCCCACAGCTCAGTGAGGCTCAGACACATTTTTGTCATTCCTGAGTCTGGGCCTCTGCTTTGTGGCCTGGACAGACGGACAGACAGGATGACCTGGACTGCCAGGGGATGGGAAGGGTCTTTCCCTCCATCTTGAGTCAATATTGACTCAGCAACACTTTAGCCTGACAAGTCACCTCCCCACCACCTTTTCCTTTTCCACAAGTAAAACTTAGATCTTCTGAATGCTCCTGGAGGTCATCACATCTCTTATCAGGTCTTTATAAGCCCTCCCTCCCTAAACCTCCCCGTCCAAAAAAACAAAAAACAAAAACCACTCACATGGCTTATGCTCAGTAGAAGCTCCTGACCCACTCCCCACACCCTTCTCTAGTTCTCAGGTCATGAGGAAAGTTCTGCCAGAAGTCTACCCTCCCTCCTTCCTTCTGAAATATTCCCTTTCTCCTTACTCAGCCCACAAAGGGTATCAAGTTCTCTTCTTGCAGAAATCCATTCCCAAAATTAGTGAAGGGAAAAGAGAGAGAGGAACTTGGAGGCAAGTGGAGGGGGAATTTCACTGCTGAACTGGATATTCCCAGTTTGGCCTGGGAAGGGAAGAATAAATCCACAACGGTGAGGTGGGAGCTAGGGAGCATGTATGTGCAAAAGCCCAGGAGAGGGGCCTGCTCCTGGGTAGCTTTTGGGAAACTGAGAGGCTGGATAGGGTTGGATAGAGACCGGAAAAGACAAAGCAAGCACGAGAGACTGAGAGACAAGACAGAGAATGCCACGAAGGATGGGCCATAAGAGATGAGCCAAGAGGATGAGAGGCAGAATTTCTGAGCAGCCAAGACAGCACAAAACGATGACAGACAGACAGAGGCAAAAAGATAGGACCAGGTCTCAGCCCAGATGTTACCAAGATAATGACAGTTGTCTTGGGCTGAACCAGGAGAATAACAACCCCCCTGAGACTCAGATATCCTGATTTAGAGAGACAGAGTCTCAGCCCTAGAAATATCTGACCCAAGACCCAGAATAGGGACTAATTGCCTCCCACAGCATCAAGAGGGAGGGAAGGAAGACAGGGCTCTCCAACCTGGGAAGCTGAGGCCTGGGGAGACTCTCATCTCCCCGGGATGAGCAAGAGGGACAAATGCCTTGTTCCCCACCATCCCTCACCTCCCTTCTAGGGAGGTTTTAAACTGCCTGGGGCCACTGCACCGGAAGCACTCCAGAGCCAACTGCTTCCTTCTCCAAACAATGCAGGATCCTGCTAACTGGGCTAAAATCTGGGACTGAACACAGGGGGATGGGACTAGGTTCTCCAAACGCTCACGCTGGCAACCAACTCCACCAGGTCGGGGACCCTTGCATAGTCCCACGCAACTGGGCGATGAGCTCCCATCCGCCCACCCCCGCCCCCATTCAGAGCTGGAGGACTTGAAGGCTGGAGAGTCCATGGATGGGGGAGGGGGGAGTGCTGAAAAGAGACGACTGAGGGGGAGTAAGTTCTGGGCTTGGGGAAAGAAAGTTAGATTTGGGTAAGGAAGCGTTTCCCAAAGGTAAAGATGAGTTTTGAAGAGTTGGGGCATTTGGACAGGATCTGGCTTTGGCCAGGGCACCCGCCCACCCCCAGGTGACATCCTTAGGAGGCACAGTGATGGAGGAGGGGGTGGGGGTAAAAAACTATGGAGAAAATGGAGCAAGACTGAAATAAAAGAAAGTCTTGTAAAGCAGCCTCAAACATCAAAATACCCCCCAATCGCAAAATCGATGTCCTCCATGTCCCTGTACTTTGAAAGGTGAGGGTAAGGGGAGATGTTTCAGGATCCAGGTCTAACCAGGAGAGAAAGGAGTTTGGAACCGTCTTGCAGAGAGTCAGGAGGAAAACACCTCAGCCCCATAACTCACTTCAGCTGTCCAGTTTGTCTGATAACTGGTAATACACTGGCTCAGGGCGGGGTGGGGGGTGGGGGGTGGGAGGGTGGAGAAGAGTAGGAGAGAAGGAGGCAGTCAGTCTTCTCTGAGCCATATAGGCCTGGGGCTGCCCTCCTGACTACAAAATGTTCTTAATCTAAGTAGAGCACTCCATAATAACCCTCTTCCCATCCCTCACTCCATTTGTTTCCCCATCCTCTTTGGTAGCAAGTACACTCCATTCTGTTTACTAGCGGGGAGTGACATTGCTCCCCAAAGAGAAGGGGAACCCGGGGTGGGTTCAAACATAGCAGAGAAAGCAGAAGAGGTGGGGAATGCCCTGAGCAACAAGGCCTTTGAGAGCAGTGGGAAGGAAGGTTAGACACTACCGTAAGTCAGATCAACTGGGGCCAGGTTTCCTTCTCTGAGATGCGAATGAGGAAGTTCTGTCAGTGGGCTGGCGGCATGAGGGCAGGCATTGGGATAAAGGATTCCCCAAGGCTGCCTGGATGGCCCTGGCCCTCCAGGCCTGTACAATTCCCCTTTCTCACCCTGAGCCCGCTGGGACTCATGGTTCATAGTCCTGTTCCCAAGGTCAGAACCGTAGTGTGTGTTTAACTGTAGTGTGGGTTTGCGGGGTGTGGGGGTGTGTGTGGGGGGGTCATTTCCCTGGGACTTTAGATACAGTTTGGTTTGAGCTGGGGTTACAGCTGTGGACTACGTGAAAATTTTAAGAAAGAGTAGGCAGACTCTTCCATTCATCACCAACCTACTGCATTAGAGTCCTGGGGGTGGTGCTACCTGGGGTCAAACTTTCTGCTCTCCAGAGACCCACCCCTTGCTTTTAACTCTATCCATCCTCCATCATGAGACTCCTCCTGATGATCTTTCTTTCATTTTTTTTTTATCCTTCCTAGAAGCTGCTGCACCCCAAATCTCTGCCTCAGTTTCTCCTCCCACCTCACAGGGCTGAAAACAAGAGGAAAGAACATGCATAAGAAAGGAAGTGAGGGCTAGTCTGGAGGAATTTCAGGACAGATCTTTCCTCCTCTTGGGCAGATAACTGAGGTAGTGGGGAACAGGGTAAGAGGCAGACGGTCCCCAAGATGGCATAACTGAGCGCTGCTGAATATACTATCTTTCTGGGCACAGCTACTTCCTAACCCCCTAACGTCCCTTCCCCAAATGAAGCAATTTGGGGGAGGAGAGGAGAGGGAGAGATAATCTGGACTCAGAGAAAAACTCCCAATCCCAACCTGGCAATATTTAGAAGATGGAGGAGGGGTGCACGGTAGTGTTTTTCCCCCGGGATAACAGGACTAAAATGACAGGAAGCGAGATTCTACTCCTTCTCAAATCAGGGGCCTGGCCCAGCCCAAACCTATGAACCCAGCTTGGGCAAGACTTGAACCAGTGACTCATAAGTAATAGAAAAAATGGCTGACATAAAAAGGGGAGAAGGGGCACCCCATTTCCCCCAAAGGACACAGTTTTAGCCCAAACCTAATTACAGTACATAAAGTATGTATACGAGGGCAGGAGGGGAAACACTGGGGAGAAATAAACACATTTACAAAAGGGGCAGGGAATTGGGGATGGGGGCATAGCCATAACCCCCATCCAACCTCCAGCTCTCCTTCCAGTCCAAGCCAGAAGTCAGGGAGAAAGCAGCTTTCCTCTACCCTCCCACCTCAGCATTCCAGGCCTCTCTCCAGTCCCCTACCCCAGTGATGACATCTGACGTTTTTCATTTCAAAGCTCCAAGGAATTAAGAAGAAAAATTCAAAGTCACACAGCATCACCTGCTTTTCCTCCGCCCCTCAACACAGCCCTATCTATCCAGGCAACTGACAGAGGCTCTGAGAGTGGAAGTGCCCACTTGGGCAGCAGGCCGGCAGCCGGCTCATTCCTGGTCCCAGGCCTCCAAGCCTGGTCTCCCAGGCCCAGATTCCACACCCAAGCAGGGGGCCCTCTCCATGTCCCTCCCTCTCCACCCACAGCCTTCTTGGGCCTGCCTGCCCCCTGCCCAGTGGGGCACCCCTGAGCAGACTCAGAGACCAATGCAAAAGGCCCTCCACCCCCTTGTGCAGCCCTACATTGCAAATCCAGATTCCTTCACAATTCAGACGGGGTGGAGGGGTGTAGGAGGCCCTCCCCGCCCAGAGGTAGGAAGAGAAGGCCTCTGGATTTGGGAATCAGAAAAAGGGGGAACCTCATCTCCCTTCCTGGGCCTCTGGTCTTTGTTTGGGCTGGGGGACCCCTGGAAGCATCATTTGCCCAGGGCCCCCATCCTCCAAATTGGACCCCCCCATCCCCACCCCCAGTTGGGGTGCTGTGTCAGTTGAACTGGGATAACAAAAGGCACCCCCTCCCGCGTCTCCCTTCCCCATCCAAACGCTGGAGTGGGGGCTGGGGAGCGGGTGTCCCCAGGGGTCCAAGGGGGCCGCGGAATCTCACTCACCGTCGATAGCGGCTGCGACCAGAGCTGAGAGCAGGGGCAGCAACAGCAGCTGCGGCGGGGTCAGCATGGTGTGGGCTGATGCAAGCAGCAGCCCCCTCCCCTCTGGTCCTACTTCTTGCCGTCGCTGCCCCCCCCAATTGGGGGGACCCCCTTTTTCCTCCTCCTCCCCCTCTGTTCTTATCCTATCCTTCGGCAACGCGCACCAGGGGCGTGGGTGAAGAGGTAGAGTTCAGAGCCCTTTGGGGAAGGTCTGCTGACGAGGGTGCGCCCCCTGCCCCTAAATCCTAACCCTTTACACCCCTGCTTTTCTCTTCGCTCCTCTATCCCCCTCCCTGGGTGAAGCTCACAGCCCCATCTCCGGGCCGCCTCCGGCTGCAAAAATGCACAATTGGGAGGAGGCGGGGTGGGGGTGGGGGTGGGGGGCGTGGACCGGGTGGGGGAGCCCTTGGAAAGGGCCTGATGGAGCTCTGGGGGCTCCCCTCGTTTCCGCCTCCTCAGTGCATGGGCCTGGAGCTCGCACCACTGTTCCCCGGACTGAGGTGCCGCGGGGCGGGCTGAGGGGGAGGGGGAGGGAGGGGATGGGCAAAGGAGGGAGGGAGAGAAGGGGCGGGGAAAGCAGGGGGGGAGAGCTACGCGGCAGTCCTGTGAGCGCGCATGCGCAGGCTTGGCGCGCTGCCCTGGGGAGGGGGGTCTGAGCTGCTAGGGAATCTGGACCTCTGGCCAGCGGTTCTAGAGTGGTGGGCTGTGCGCGTCGCCTGCTGGTGTGGGGTCGGGAGCGCCCTCGCCCCTGCGTGGGCCTTTCTCCCCCATGCTGCAGGTCGCTGAGGGGACGGGGGCGGATGGGGAGTGGGCAAGGAGAGCGGAGCGGCTTCCCTTTGAAACTCCGTGCCATGCCCTGGGGTTTCAGGCCCCGTCTGGGGATCCGAGACCCGGAGGTCTGGGCCGAGGCCTGGTTTCCACGGAGCACGGGGACTGTGCCTCGCCGGCCTGGACTGGGGGCAGCGCCGCCAGTCTGCAGGGAAGATACGGGGAAAGGCTGACTTTGATTCGGAGACTTCGTAAGGCTGGGACTAGGGCTGGGGCCTGCGGCGGAGGGGGCGGGTGGGGGAGGGGCCGCGAGGGCCCGCCTCCCCCTCGCTCCAGGGCTCGGAGTAAACAGGACACCGGCGAGGACACGCTGGGGCTTGTCTGCCCGCCTCGGGCTTGGGGATGGAGCCCACCTTGGGTGCCCGCCCCTCCCTGCTCGCCTGGCACCGGGCGCGGGAGGGGCGGACGCTGGTTGGGAGGGAGGTGAGTCACCAGCGGGTGGGGTTGAAGAAGGGCCACCCCCCTTCGCCCCAAGAGGTCGGAGCTCATTTTTGTTTTGTTTTGTTTGGTGTTCTGTTTTTTTATACCTTCTGACTGGCATCCCACCAAGTAGAGGTTTTAGATTCCGAGCAACAGGGACTTGGAATAAGATGAGGGACTCTGGACTCGAGTTCCGAGGAGGTGTCTGCTGAGTGCCGGACCTTTGTCCCCGCGCTGAGCCTGTACCGGAATGCTACTTGCAGTCCAGAAGGCGCCTGGCGGCTTCCAGAGCCCGGTGAATGCGCTTCTGGCCACCGCCCCCTTCTGGGCGGCATCAGGCTGTACCCTCCTTGTCTGACTTTATGGTGTCTGGAAGTCAGGAGTTCAGGGAGACAGCAGGGGACATTGACATCAGAGAGGAGAGAGGCTTCCATTACGTCTCTCCTTTTAAAAATTCTAGTCATGGATGGGCCTCCAAGTCCTCACTCTCGTCTGTCCCATGCAGAAAGCAGAGCAGGATGAAGAATTGTTCAGTTGATGGCAGTGAGCACAAGAGAGGAATCCAGAGGGAACTCCATCTTTCCCCCAAACCAGAGCTCCCTTTGGGCTCCCTTTGCTCAGGGCCAAGGCCACCTGCTTCTGGTCTTCCAGGCTACAAACCTCAAACTCTTTGCCAACTATATCCAATCTTGTAAGCCTATGCTCAAGGCCTGTCCTTTTTCCTTTGGAATAGAGGTCATATTTCTTCCATTTTCCACTGCCAGAGTTTCTTCAAGCAAGAGTAGGACATATTCATCCTTTTATCCAGTCCTCATGGGCTAACACAGAGACAAGCACATGTTAAGGACCACTAAATGTTTTTAATGAAAGCCTACTAGTTTCCTTCCTCTCTCAGGACCCCCACCCAATATTGTGGTCCAAGTGAAATCAGACTGAAATAGATTTTGGACAGCTTTGAAGGGAAAAAGCTAGCTGGAGTGACCAAATGTAACATGTAAGAGGGCAGTCTCGTTCCCCTCCCTGCTAACAAGCTTACACACATGTGAATCTTCCAAAATCTGCTTTCCCTTTGTTGTCTCTTCTTGGTTAGTGAACCTCTACTCAGTGTCTAAAATCTGGCCTCAGCCAGCATGTCAATTAATACTTCTCATTTGCTACTTCCCAGCCCTTACTAGCTCCTGAATGGAAATTCGTATTTATTTTTATTAACTTTATATTATAAAACAAGGTAATAGTGTTTTTTAAAAAAAAAACTCAGTGTATAGGAAGGGACAGGGTGAAAAGTAAAGTTGCTGCTCTCCACACCCACTCTTCAGTTCCCCTCAGGGTACCACTACTGAGAGTTATGTGGGTCTCCTTCCAAGAGTTCTTTTTGTTTTTAATGATAAATACACATAAACATCCTTTAAAACCACACATATGCCGTTCCATGGGAAAGCTGGGATGGCTCAGCGGGTTGAGCGCTCGCTTTGAAGCCTCGGGGACCGAGGATTGAATCCCAGCCCTGGCCCATGCGGACCCACATGCTGAACTGGGGTGTGCCCCCAGTTCAGTTCTTGCCGGGACCTATGTGGGAGGTTCCCGGCCCAGTTCCTGTCCTGCGCAGCCCTGTGCCCACCTGTGGAGTGAAACTATATGGAAAACTAATGTCAACTATGGAGACTGCTCTGGGCCCTTCTCCTCTCTGTCTCTCTCTGTCTCTGTTTCTATCTGTCAAAATTCAATAAAATAAATCTTAAAAAAAAATATATATATATATATATATATGCTGTTCCATAACTTGCTTTTTTCAATGAATTTATCTTGATCCCTTTCCATATTGTACACACACATCTAGTTCATTTTTTATATTGGCTACTTGGGATCTCTACAAATCTATTGGGGTTGTTGGGTAGGTACTTGGGTTATTTCCCATATGTGAACTGCTGAGGGTGTCTCTGTAAGTTGAGAGAATGCATATTTGTACCTGAGCCTTTAATTATACTGTCCTCCCAGCTCCTCCCTATCCTCTTCAGAAAAACTCTCCCATTATTCTCACTCAGTCCATCTCTCCTGTTCCAAACTGGCACTCAAGATAGCCACAGTACTTAGACATTAGCACTTAATTTTTCTGGTTCTATGCCCACCACCAGACCATACACTCCTTAAGAGCAGGTAGGTAGGTAGGTCTTTTACTTCTTTGGGTCTGCCCAGTGTAAAGAGGTCTTGATCAATTGGTGGGGATACTGACACAAGAGGGTTAGGACTAGAGGTGCCAGTTCTGGTTGAGGAGACAATCATAATTCCTATCACACAGGATATGACTGTATCTTTTCTGTATTTCTCCTGTAGCACTCATTATGCAATCCCTTTCTGCCTCCAGCTTCTCCCACTTCTATTCTTTTTTTTTAAAGATTTATTTTTATTGTTTTTGACAGAGAGAGAGAGAGATACAGAGAGAGAGAGAAGGGGGAGGGCCCAGAACAGTCTCCATGTTGCACATCATCAGTTTTTCCACATAGTTTTGTTCCACAGGTGGGTGCAGGGCTGCACAGGGCAGGAAATGGGCCAGGGTCTTAACCCTGGTGAGAACTGAACTGGGGGTACTCCCCAGTTCAGCATATGGGTCCACTCAGGTCGGGACTGGGATTCGATCCTCGGTCCCCAGGGCTGCAAAGTGAGCGCCTAACCCACTGACCCATCCTGGCTTCCCCTCAACTTCTATTCTTAAGAAGCTTTTTCTACCTTCAAATCCTTGGTTGGAATTATAACCAAAAATAGTAGGAAATCAAGGAAGAATTCTCTGTAATACATCATCAGGATACTTAGAATGGTGACAATGGTAAAAAAATTGTTGTGGGAGAGGGTATCTCCTTTTCTGGATCTCCCAGCAAATCATTAAACATCTTGTCTGAGTGTAACGCACTAGAATGGGGCATTAAACGGGCAGCTCTGGGACTAAATGTCAAGCCAGAGACTGACACCACCTAGTGGCTAGCTAAAGAAGTGTAAATGGGAAGGGTGTCTGCAGGGTCTGATGGAAAGGTGGGAAGAGAACCAAAAGATTTATTGGGCACTTACCATGTACCAAGTCCACACAATGAGTTTTACATGGATTAGCTCACTTGAGTCTCAGAGCCACCTCTGGCATAGGTCTTATTTCCAGTTTGTAGATATGAAAATAGAGGTTCAGAGAGATTAAGGAATCTTCCCCAAATCACAATATAGATTGGAGGCCGGTTTTCATAGACTTTATTAGGTACTTCACATGCGCCAGGTACATTGCTAGGTACTAGGGACAAAAGATGGAAACACATAGTCTCAGCCTTCAAGAAGCACACAGATCACTGAGGTATGCAACAAGATGATTGATAATCACAACAGCACCTTAATGCCTACAATAAAAGCAAGCACAGAGAGCTATGGAAACCAGGGCAGGATACATATTCCAGAGAAGGGGGTCAAAGCAGAGCAGGGTACATGATGCCAGGCTACATGTTGAAAGAGAAGAAAATGACAAGAGAAAAGTGTGTTAGGCTGGCAGATGGGCAAAGGCATGGAGGCATGAGGAAATTTAAAACATTTGAAAATGACTGATGCTTGTATGATGTGGCTGATGTTTAAAAGTATTTATTGGGGAGGGTAATGGATGAAGTATCAGGGAGCTTAATCACAAAGTGATTTTATCCACACTAAGGATTTAGATTTTTCCCCTAGAAGTAATGGGGAGCCAGATGAAAAATTGATGAATTCCTTAATGCATCAGCCATAGAGCTGGAGAGGAAGAGGATTCCTCTAAGGAGGTTGGCTCAAGCATACTGATTAGGGGGAAGCCGGGATGGTTCAGTGGGTTCAGCACTTGCTTTGCAGCCCCAGGGTCCGTGTATCGAATCCCAGCCCCGGCTTGTATAGACCCACATGCCAAACGGGTGTGCTCCCAGTTCAGTTCTTGCCAGGGCAAACCTCCCATGTGGGAGGCCCCCCGACTCATGGGGACGCGCCTCCCATGCAGGAAGCCCCTAGCCCTGCTCCTGCCCAGTGCAGCCCCGCGCCCACCTGTGGAATCAAACCACATCGAAAACTAATGACATACAACCATGGAGACTGCTCTGGACCCTCTCCCCTGCTCCCTGTCTCTCTCTCTGTAAAAAAAAAAAAAAAAAAAAAATATATATATATATATATATAAATTGGTTTACCATGTTGCCCTAGAGCAGAGCTTCCCAACCTTCTTCCACTTGTGTACCCCTTTTAAAACTATTTTTATAAATTGTACCCCTGTTTTTAAAATAGCTGGGTTTTTTTGTTTGTTTGTTTTTAAATATATATATATATATATATATTTATTTATTTATTTATTTTTGACAGAGAGAGAGAGAGAGAGAGAAAGAGATACAGAGACAGAGACAGAGAGAGAACTGAACTGGGGGAGCTCCCAGTCCAGCACATGGCTTCACACGGGCCAGGGCCGGGACTCAATCCTTGGTCCCCAGCGCTGCAAAGTGAGCGCCTAACCCACTGAGCCATCCCGACTTCCCCTAAAATAGCTGTTTTTAAACACTGATGCTTTTGTTCAGTGCCTATCTTAATGTAAAATAGTGGAAATGAAGTAATAAGTTAAGAGAGAAAAATTACTACACTAAAAGTATAAACCACAGATTTAATTTTACAATATTCATAACACACTTACATATTGATTAATGATGATCAAGTATTTAACAAACTTTTTATTTATTATTAATAATATTTATTTGTTATCTGAAAAGTCTGTAATTGTTATGCAGATGACTAGACAATTGAAACTGTGTTAGTGAGATCATTAAGCTTGTGTTGGTGCACTTAGTTTCTTGAAATCAGGCTCAAAAGATGCAACAGTCTTAAATCTGGACTTGCATTAAGCTTGTTACACCTTTTAATGAAGGTATAAGAAGAAAACGCTTTCCACTAGTTCAGTATTAGTAGATGGCAAGAGTTGAGTGCCTTCTCACTCAGCTATTTGTATTCCTCACTGACATCTACCTAGAAAGTAATAAGATGCTTTCATTTAAAATCAAAATTTAAAGAAGAATCGGTTGAAAGTTTGATTAACGGCTCTTTTTTCATTGATTGATAGTTTAGCTTCCTTGAAGAATTCTTCATTGAATCAATTGTTTTCTTTTCCACATTGAGGGAAGTACTTTAAAAAGGATACTTTAAGACCTTCCAAGTGACCTACAATATTCTCTTTCATGTTTGAGGATATGTGCAAGTAATTTTCAGGTAAGAAGTTGTGCAGTTTCAAAAACTTCAGGCTGACCTCTTTCAATATATGCTTTCTAAAATCCAATTTTTTTTTTTTTTTTTTTTTATCTTTTCACATTTATAGAGAGAAATTATCTTTTTGTCTTCAGTGCATAGTTATTTCTATTTTACTTTTTGACAGATAGAGAGAGAGACAGAGACAGAGACAGTTAGAGAACCGAACTGTGGGAACTCCGCAGTTCAGCACGTGGGTCCTGCCTGGGCCGGAGCCGGGATTCGATC